>NJRL01000460.1:0-13403 GCA_003063815.1 Aphaenogaster rudis
CACACACGCACACACACACACGCAACGAAAACTTCCAAATTGTCAGTCTTTTAGAGCGTCAAGACTACGAAGATATTAAAAATAGATCCGATTGTAAAAAGATATACATGCACAGATGCATTTAGATAAAGAATGGAAACAGTATTTATTTTAAAAAAGAAAATTTTTATTATATATATATGTATATAATATATATATATATATATATGTATATTTCCAAATATATAAAATTTTGTTCTATATTAAATATATTTCATATATTTGTAACATCAATAGCTCTATTGTAGAAATTTTCTATATTTAATTTTGTTTCATTTTTTCTTCATATACTAAATATAATCTAGTGGAATTTGAAATTCGCGCGAGAAAGGCACAAATATGCTCAGCACGAGGTGGTAACACTGCGTCTGATTGAAACCGATTCTTCTCCATGAAAATGAAGAGGGAAATCGAGGATCGTTTATCACGTCATTTATAACATTATATATTTTTGTAATAAAACTTAAAATTCTAAGTAACGCAGGGTCTGAAATAGAGCCCGTATTATCTATTATACTAGATGACGAAATTACATTTTAGTCTACTTGAATTTATACTAAATACTATGGGTGCGTTCCACTTAACGACCGCAACGCTATACACATCTAGATGTGTATAAGAGGTATCATTTTATCCTTGTTGTTTACTGAATGTTAAACAAGGATAAAACGATATCTGAGGGCACTCGGGTGAGGAATCTGAACGCACCCAAGGGTATATGAGTTTGGGGTGTATGGGGGGAGGTTGAGGTTTATGGGTTGAGAGTTCAAGGGACTTGGTTTAGTTGGTTTACAATTTATGATTGTGGTTCTATGTAGATAGGAATTTATAATCTGCGTTATTTTAATTTGCGATGTGAATTATGTGATTTTGGACCCTCTTACCACGTGTATCTCATAAATGTGACGTGATACAAATTTTTGGGAAACGGATTCTGTTTCAGCACGTTAAAATATGTAGGAAACAGTTGGTCTTCCTTCCGGAACAAAATACTTTTTTTATTTTGTGGTCCTGTGTTATTAGAGTATGATTCTCTTATCTTTGATGTTATGAAATTCATATTTGGAGGCTGTCATTCACATTTGGTTCAATGTTTTTGTTAAGAAAAGTCGACTCCAAGTCAGCTATTAAAATTAAAATCGAGCGCGCATGAGTTGTGGGATACTGGGTGCTTTCCATTTAACACAAGTGTCGTTCTGTCTTTGGGGGTTTTCCAGCAAGCGACACAAGTCGACACAAGTATCGTTTTATCTTTGTTATTAATTGCCAAAAAAGGAAGATAGAACGATGCTTGTGTCGATTTGTGTCGCTTGCTGGAAAACTCTTTATTACTCATTGAAGAAAGAAGAATGATAAAACAATGTTCGTATCGACTTGTCGCTAAATGGAAAGCACTCACTTTACATATATTGCGATGCGAGCTTACGACCGCGGCATTGAATAGTACGAATAATTTGATATAAAAAGTATCCTTATAATGAGAAAAGTTTAAGGTTTGCGATACTCGGTATATGTACGTAGTACATGTATCAGGCTGTGCCTGCGGTTCTCTTCTTGCGAAGAAGATCGAGTACATATGTCCAGCCTACGTCTATTAGTGTAGAAAAATAATCCTTTGCACTCTTTCACTAAGATTTGCTAGCAGTACAGACCGACGCCCTGATTCTCGATAATATACTTCGTTAGATATTGCGCCGATTTCTCGCTCAGTCCTAAGCTCGGCAAATCCCTTTCAAATTGTTCGAGGCTGCCAGCGCCGGCGATGTAGCCGTTCAATTTGGCCGCCAGCGGAGAGGTGCACAAGACTTCCGGTGTGGTATCGAGGCCCATTGTCTCGATCAGCCATGGATGATTTTGCAATCGATATTTCTGATGGTAACTAGAAAGATACGTAACTTTATTTAACTAAACTGGATATACTTCTATTAGATACTTGCACAATTTAATTTTACTATTATCTAAACTTTTCTATCGTTAATATATAATTTCATTATTATCTATTTATAGAGCTGCTAAAACATATACAACTGAATTAATGTTTGGTCGTAGCCGACGAAAATTCCATGCGAATGCCATCGTATTAATTGTAAAATAGAAATATATTTAAAATTATAATTCTGTACCCCCCTCAGAGCTAAAGGATCGTATGTCCACTTTTTGTCAAAATTGAGTTAATACTTTTTCCAATATATCAGGAGCTTAAACTTTAATATAGTAAAAGATGTTATGTCCATTACGACTAGTTTCTAAAATACAACACTTAGAAAAAGTTGTACTGAAAAACTTTTTATATAGGTAAAAAGACAAAAAAATGTCAGTTTCAAAACATGTCAAAAACAAAACATGTCAGTTTCATTGCTTTAATAAATATTCAAAAAATTAAATTGCTACTTTTATATTTAAAAAATACACTCTTTCCCTATTTAAAACTTTATAAACTTTGTTTTCTCTAAATTTTTATAATAATGGATATACGATTCTTTTTACCTCTAAAGTACAAAATTAAAAATGTAATAGTAATATCAAGTTATATATATATATATATAACTTGATATTACTATTACATTTTTATGTGTTATATTACATAATCATATCATATCACATTGTGTAACAATTATATAAATTCGTATTTTGAGTGTTTTATCTGTACTCTAGATCAGCTGATATATCAGTAACGTTATATAAGAATACTCCAAATAGTGAGTGCAAAGAATCAAATTCTGTTGAATAAGAATAATTACACATATAGACATAAATAAAATAATAACGTTACTTACTCTTCGGCTGGATAAAACTGGGCAAACTTCTTAATTTCCGTGGTGAAAACTCCTCCACGCTTTCGCTGTTCTTGGTCGCGAGATTTTTCAGCTTGCAACCTTTGTTCTTCATCGTGATACAAGATCAGTGACATGTACTGCAAATTAAATTAACACTTAGCATATTGATACGTAAATGATATATGGATTGTGTTAATTATTTACTAAGGCCCAGTTCCACAATTTCCAGTTAACTTAACCGGCCGGTTATTCCATTGGAATTGACTAATCGCATTTGTCGTTAAGCAAAATTAACAAATGCGATTGGTCAATTCCAATGGAATAACCGGCCGATTAAGTTAACTGGAGATTGTGGGGAACTGGGCATAAGTTATTACATCCTATAAGGAGATCAAACTTGTTTCAACTTCAATAACTAACTCGCTCTATCTTTCTATTAAAAATGATATACAGTCAAACATAATTAACATGTGTCAGTGACATACTTGTCTCTTAATCTTCTTCGTTAGACCATACTCGTGATTGTTCCAAAACAAGCTCAGCAAGTGTGTGTAAGACACTAGTTCTGGATCATATTCGATATCGACAACCTCTGTATGGTCCCCCCTACAAGCAGAAGGAAAGAATACGTCAGGAATGATTTCATGAATCTCT
This sequence comes from Aphaenogaster rudis, assembly GCA_003063815.1. NCBI lineage: Eukaryota > Metazoa > Arthropoda > Insecta > Hymenoptera > Formicidae > Aphaenogaster > Aphaenogaster rudis. Next base: position 3,471 of record NJRL01000460.1, read on the forward strand.
CAAACCGCAAGATTGCGATTGTTGGATGATAGCAACAGATGATTTACAGGTTCTTATATGCCGGAGATTCCTTGGTGCCACCGGCGTAGCCAACGCAGGTTCTGAGGACACCAGGCAGCGCTCCGAAGAGAGAATCTCCCGCCCAGAAGCAGCCCATGCCGAAGGTGGCGCGTTTGCCCTTGATCTCCTCCAGTTGGCCCGGCATCCTGCTGAAGGGACAGACATTGTCACGCTCGAAGATAGGGCACGTGGAATACGCGCTGCACTGGTACGACGAAATGGAGCAATTGTCCGCGAGAACGGCCCGGACCAGGCACGGTAGCATAACGGTGATCACGCGGCATGATCGCGACATCCTCGACGATTCGGGTCCCGCTCGACACGCCGCCCACTTTCATGGACTCGACGCCGTGTTCTGTAATACTTCCACGGTGGCATGCGTTAAACCGGTATCGCGGACGAGCGGTATATCGGGCCGAGACGGAGACGAGATTGCGGCGCGAGAGGCGGACGAGCGGGCAAGGGAGCGAGCGAGCGAGCGAGCGAGAGGGGGACGCGCACGTGCCGAATGTCTATGAGTGCCCGAGAACGTCAGGGAGACGGCGCATCGCGACTCGCGTGGGGTGCACGTGCGAAGAGGGACGAAGGTCAGCAAAGGCCAATTCCGATCGACTGATTAATTGATTGATTCGCGGAGTATCAAGATCGTACGACGAGTGTCGCCGACAGGGATCGTAAACTCTCCGGATCTCGTGACATAGATATCCGATACTAAGACCGCAACAAATTTTTCCTCGATTCTGCTAACTTCTAAAATCAAATATAAATATGAAATAGGCCAAATGTCAGTCAGTGACAGATCTTGGTGTCCAATAATAATTTGTGTAAATTTTACAATCTGCAAATCAACTTCTAAAATGAACTTTTGAACTCATCTTTGAGATTAGTCCCAATGATTAATCATTATATAAGCGTAAAATAGCTTATTCTCAATAAACGTTATGAATGTTTTATTGTAGCATCAAATGTACTTTTTTGTAAGAATATTTTTGCAAAAGTATATCGGTCTTCGAAGAAAAAGTCGATATTTTTTGAATGAATATATTCGTATATTAATATTATATAATATATTAATATAATAGGTATATATTGATATTTTATACTGCATGCATTTCACTGATTTATATTGTTATAAAAATTAATAATCATTATCCCAAGTAGAACACGAAAGTCATGATGACGTCAAAATAATGCTAAAATGACGCCTTTGACATCATTTTGAAGTCATGATGACGTCAAAATGATGTCAAAGGCGTCATTTTAACATCATTTTGACGTCATCATGACTTTCGTGTTCTACTTGGAATTCATGTAATCACTATTCATTTTGGCTTTCTTCAGGAATTCTTCATCGCAATATTTGTCGAAAGATTAACGTCCATTTCCACCAATGTAGATTAACTTTAACCTCGGTTTAACTCACTTTTTATCTTTTCTAATTCTTAGGGCCGATTGTTCCACTTCTTGGTTAGTTTTACCCGACAGGTAGCATATCTTTGTATCTTTTTTAGAACTTATCTGAAAAGAAACGTAGATATGTGTGCTATCTGTCAGGTAAACTTAGCAAAAAATTGGAACAATCGGCCCTTAGAACTAGAAAAAGATAAAGAGTAAGTTAAACCGAGATTAAAGTTAATCTACATTGGTGAAAATGGACGTTGATCTTTCGACAAATATCATTTTGTGATAAAGAATTCCTGAAAAAAGCCAAAATGAATAATGATTACATGAATAATAATTATTAATTTATATAACAATATAAATCAGTGATATGCATGCAGTATAAAATATTAATATATTATATAATATTAATATACGAATATATTTTCATTCAAAAAAATATCGACTTTTGCTTCGAAGACCGATATACTTGGAGATGAACATAAGGAAGCTAATTTATAGGAAGATCTTGTAATGAACAAAATTTCTGATATAAATTAAATTATTTCGCGTTATTTATGAGACGCTCGAGTTGACAGCGAGAAATTAAATAGATGAACTTAAAAATTAGTATGGAAATGGGACACGACCTGTTTTTTCAATATTTCTTCAATAATTTATATTATTTTCACCTGAATTGTTTGTGTTCACAATCCGAGTTCTGACATTGTGGAGATACATGTCATATAGTGATCTACGTCACGGGCTGCCACAAACATAAATTACCAAATATCTAGACTATTCTTTTAATAATCTTAATATTTGGTCCAATCATAATACAATTGAATTATGATTGGATCAAATATCTAGATTATTCTTTTAATAATCTAAATATTTGGTCCAATCATAATACAATTGAATGAACTATTTATGTTTGTGGCAGCCCGTGACATAATAGGCCGGTATTCATAGCCCATTCTTATTTTAAGACCGTCTTAAGTAATGTCTTAAGACGCTAATTAACGGTTCTGTGATTGATTCATGATATCTTAAGATTGTACTTAAGATGGTCTTAAATATAAGAACGGACTATGAATACCGGCCATAGACTTTAATTGAAGCAACAGCATTTTTTTTTTAGTATATAAGCGTATCTTGTACTTGAAAATCTGCTCTGGTTTTAGGTAATCCCTCGAGATTCCATTCAGCCAATAAAACGGTCGAGTAGTCTATCAAGATCGTGCTTAGGACAATTTTAAATGTAAGATCGGACTAGGGATACTGTCTCTAATGCACTTCTTTGATTTTCGGATTTCTTCATGGAGGATTTATTGATGGAGCTCAGGGTGAGAGAATTACTTCGCAATCACAAGGTTCTAAAACTTCTCAAAATAACTCGGAATTCTTTGCTCCCTTTCAATATTTCACGCGTATTGTGCGAAATTTGTCCCTATTTTTCTTCGCCCTTGCGGTAGCCCTTGCGGTTTCGTGAAAGGAAGGATGCGGTGTTTTTTACCTTTGGTTTATCTTGAAGTCCCGAGAAAATATAACTTCTTATTTATAGCAGATTCGTGGGAATGTAAGAAAAAGGACGTATGTAAGTGTTGTGTAAACAACAAACTGATAAAATTTTGCTGACAAATTTTTTACGGTAAAACAAGATCGGTAATTCGAATGTCGATCCGACCAAAGATTCCGCTGGCGCTCACGTTCGAACGTGATTGTTCAAAATGTTTATCCAGAATTTTACAAAAATATCAGAAATATTCGGAAATAAAGCAGAATTTTGTTCTTAGGATTTCGTCTTTTACCTTAAACGGCGAGCGACCGATATCCTTGAGCGATGATCTATCGGACTATTGCCGTCGATCGGAGGCTGATACACGACGGTGCTCCTGTCCGGAACGAATAGCAAATTCCTCGTGGAACTGGAGTAAAACTGACTGCGGTGTTCTAAGGACGGCAATCAGTTTTTATGTACATCGAGCATGTGCGTCTCTCCCCACTACATCGCCTCTTCTTCATTCTCCCACTTCGTAGACGTTAAGACGACCATGCGCGATTCGCTCGGTTGTTTAGATGAATAAATAGATCCCATCTTCCTCTTATTGTACGCCGGAACAAAGGAATAACAAAAATGAAATATTTTTGAATAACATCAAAAGCTTGTTAACCTGGGAATGACCGTGACTTAATTGTAAGTCACCATGACTCGATTATAAGTTATGAAATATATTACACTATGTGAAATATATACACTACATTACATATTGCATATATTATATGTGATCATTAATACGATATATATAGTATTATATAAATTATCATGTATGTAATTTGTGTAACCGGCGATTTATTTAATTTTGTTAGTATGTTAAGAGATATATTTCAGAGTTAGAATATGAATTTTAGCTAAAAGGAAGAGAGACGATATCTCAGAATGTCATTAGCAATACAAAATATCTGTGTTACAGATAAGTTTTTATCCAGCGAAAGATAAGCAGTGTGTTGCACGAATACGAATATATTTTTAGCATTACTTGAAAATATATGGAAATCATAAGTAAAACGTATTCAAAGAGTGACCGCAAAAATGTTCCCCAATTTTTTCGTAGTCGAATTTGTGACCATGTTTAGCATTAAATGAAAGATTTTGTTAAGCTGATTACAAATATGTCGATGCCAAAGTGTACTTCTTTCCCGTTCCCAAGAAAATGGGCCCCAAAGGTCAGCAGACGACCCTTAATCCTTAAAAAATGTGTGATTCAAAGGATTTTTCTCGGGAACGGGAAGGAGGTACACTTTGGTACCGACATATTTGTAATCAGCTTAACGAGATCTTTCATTTGATACTAAACATGACAAATTCGAGTACGAAAAAATTGGGGAACATCTTGCAGTCACTCTTTTATTATAATATTCTTAACAAATTTTGGTTGAAATTATTATCATCTTCACATTTTCTTTTTTTACCCATGGAATTTATTCACTAATAATAAATATTTAACAAAATGTGATGATAATAATTTCAACCAAAATTTGTTAAGATATAATAAAATTTGAATACGTTTTACTTATGATTTCTATATATTTTCAACTGATGCTGAAAATGTATTCGTGCAACACACTGCTTATCTTTCTCTGCATAAAAACTTATCTGCAACACGAAGTTTTTTTTTATTGCTAATGACCATTCTGAGATATCGTCTCTCTTCCTTTTAGCTAAAATTCATTTTCTTTTGGGATAAAAATTATATTATGATAAATAAAAGCGTGAAATGACTTTTAATGGGCTTGTTGCGTATACTTCAGAAATACATGTCCTTCCAACTTGAAGGACATTTGTAGTCAAAGGCGTAGCCAGGATTTTATTTCGGGAGGGGGGGATTTTTAAAAAATTAAAATCACAGAACAACTCATAACTTTTTTAATTAAATAAGATAACAATATTTGTTCAGGACATTTTCTTTAGACCTTAAAGCATTTATCATTTCATTTCATTTCTCTCTCAGGTTTCAACCTTTCATTTTCATATTTGGTTCCAAAATTTGGGGGGGGGGATTTATTCCCCTAATTCCCCTCCCTGGCTACGCCACTGTTTTTAGTCATAGACTCATTTTCTGATGCAACATAATATAAATTTGTCATGTTTCAGCCGGAATACGATTACCCATTGACATCAAATGACCCCGTTACTGTTGAACATCGTTGCTCGAGGACGCCAGATTGCGATTTCTCACAGGTATTAACTCCTAAGAAATATTCTATGTTCTTTTTTTTTATTCTTCGTACGTTATTATTTAACAAGACAAAATTATTATAAAATTGCACAAAATAATAGCGGTAAGATAAAAATAATTAATAAAAAATAAAATGATAAAACAAATTAATTCAATATATAACAAATATATATTTTAAACAATTTAAAAGTTTGAATGTGTATTCCAATTTGCTAAATTTAATCAGTCGGGTATTAAGGAAAAAACAAAATCGAGTGAACAATATCATGAAGTTGGTTTGGCATCAAATACTTCAGATAATGTATGAAGTATCAATTCGTGACGCGAAAAAGTATTAATAAAAATATATATTAGATTATATCTGTCTCTTATCGCGGTAAATCCTGCAGAGAGGACGAATGGATAGTTTTCTATTTAAATATCATCGAAAATAAATCTTGATATGATAAGATTATTCCATATATCAAATAACTTTGATATATGGATTAATCTGGAAGATTTAGAGAAACAAACATTTAGTTGTATATATTAAATACAAACAATAATATACGAAATTTCGATAAAACGCATGATTTGATATCGTCCGTTACTTTCGTTACTCCTGATGCGAATCTTTAATTAAAAGATTGGGAGTAACGAAAGTATCGGACGATATCAAATCATATCGTGAAATTATCTCGAAACATTTAGATTATCGTCTTTCATCGGGCAGTTTATTTTTTACGAAGGCGAACTGTGCGAACGATTACTCGTAAAAATACGAAAAAATGTCAAGGAATGAATTTAAGGCGCGAGAGATATAAATGGTATCGAGTAAAACTCGAGCATTTAATATCACGTTCTTGTTTATTGCCAATTGTGGCTCTAATGAAACTCAATAAAGCGCAGTGGTTGCATCAGAAGAGACGAGCGCTGCATAGTTGATTTAATCAGTTCTCAATTGAGAGTCGACTGATGTAATCTTCCTCCCGTAACCACTAAGCCATCGCAGATGTCTGTATCACCATGACTGTCATTATACTGCTATTATCACTTATCAGTCACTATTCAGTTCCTGACCTGCTATGTATCTTGACACAAGTGGGAGTTCGCTGATAATAATACGCTCGAAGTGATTCACAGAAACATCGTTGCTGTAATAGGCGAAATCGCTTCGACGAATGATTACATGCTGTAATAGTAGGTATATATATAAAAAGAAAAGAAGTTTAATTGTTTATAATATAAACAAAATTAAAGGAAAAAGCGGCCAAATACGAGCAATTAAAAAGGTGGTTAGAAATATATAAAAGGATTTATTCAAAAAATCATTAAATTGAAATACGTTTCGACTTTTACATAGTCTTCTTCAGTAAGTAACTACAAATTATTTTAAGAGTAAAATATAAAAGATAAAAAACAAAACGCTGGTCAAGTATCCTGTGAGTAGCAAGAATTATATATAAAACAGAGAAAATATATAAATAAATTAAATCGGAGGATAAGAGGCCTGTCAAAGCCAGACATAAACATATTGTAGACAAAGCTGTTGTCCGTTTGTTAAAAGAAAACAATTATTATATAAAACTTATAATAATTCACGAAGGTCACGAAGAATAATATAAATTCTATTTTAGATATAAACATGAGTCGACGGGAAATAGAACGTAAATAAAATATAATCTACGTATGATCGTAATAAATAAATATTAAACAATAAAACTCGCAAATTATTCATCAGTTCTTTGTCGAATAGCTCATTGCATTTTATTCGCGATTTTTAAATTAATATATCGTAAGATATTGAAAAATGAGTCAATATTTATGAGACGATAATAATAACAATTTCTCATGGGAAAGCGTTGGAGTTCTCGTATCGAGAGCGTATAAAAATTTGATAAAAATTACATTTTTGCGGGTTACATAATACAAGATATGTATAAAATAGACAAAGTGTAAAAGATAACATATACAGTAATTTTATTTTTATATATAATGTTACTATATTACAATACAATATAAACAGGTGGTAGACGTCACATAAATTCATTTCAAATACAGCCATTGAAAATCAACTTTCGCCATAGACATTCGCAATCAAATCATGCGTGAACAATCGCACGTGTGCTACGTACTTTTAATTGGAATAATCGCGGCGATTATTATTAGAAATTTCATGATTAACGCAATTGCAAGACGCGGAACGAATCACGCGACCGCTGTGAGGCCGGAAGCCGCGCATAGTTTGGCAACAGTTTATTATGCATCGCGGAGGAATGTATGAGCGTTTATTTGTACTATTTACTTCCTTCGAAGATCCCTTTTCGTATTCCTAATTTGGATGCGGTTTGACATAAAGTGTACAAAAAATACGACCGTTCGGCAGGATAGATTATTTTATACGGTCCTGTACACATGCGTGACTTCGAATAAAATTTGTTACCGGCATTCCGTTTTGATTTGCTGAATCTCTCCCTCGTTACACGGGGATGCAAACTTTACTCTACAAAAAAAACAAGGGTAGAGTTTACATATTTATTTCTCGAACATCTCCGGCACGAATTATCGAATTAAACTCGAACGCATCACGCTTCGTCAAAGGCGCAACACAGGTGCAATGCAAAATTGTAAATCAGCGATGTATAGCGATTTGCTATATGCGGAAATATGAGGAATTCAAGTGAAAAGTCTACAGTTGTAATAGATACCCTGACGAAAATAAAAATCGGAACGTAAGTCGAATGTAAGGGGAGAGAGTGACACAAGCGTAAACAAAAGAAAGCGAAAATTGAGACAACGAAATGTAAAAGAAGCATTTAAAGAAATAAACTTCTCTTTTACATTCCGTTGTCTCAATTTTCGCTTCCTAGAAGTTTTATTTACACTTGTATCACTCTCCCCTTACATTCGACTTACGTTTCAATTTTTATTTTCGCCAGGGTAGATAAATACTACATATCAAAATTTACACACAAATAATCTTTAAATTGATATAAAAAACAGTTCCCACTCAATCCTTACTAGCTAGAGTCTCATAAAAAATATTGGAAGATGTTTGATAGTCTTATACCTGTCTGCGGAGATACTAGAAAAACTCGAGTCTAGGTAATACCTACGAATTGTAACACACATCTCCTATCTTTCTAGAGTAGTCTATACATTTCTTTTAATATAACAATAAATAAAGTAATAGTCTGTACAATACTTGAACGCTTTAGGCGCTGGATAATTGTAAACAATTTTAAAATGCAATTATATTTCTACAAATGTAAGTACACGTTCTGAGTTCATCGTAACAGGTGTTCTTGATATCGAGCTTGGTACAAGCGCTGCGATTCGCGTAACGATCGCAGAAAAAAACGTTTCGTTACGATTTAAGTACATGCCGTTCACGGGAAATATCAAAACCAATAATTGTTTTGATTTTAAAGCTGTCAACACGCGTCCTCGCGGGTACGATCCGTGATGTACATAATGTCGCTATATGTTCTACGAAAATATATATATGTATATATATCTAATAAAAAAATATCACGACCCTCGGGCTCGGATTAAACGCGCGACTCGAAAAATTGCGGAAGTACAAGAACGCAGCGTTGAGTCTTGAAAGAAAAATACTGGAAGATAATCGCGGGAATATATTTTCGTTCGTGTGTGAAATGCAAAGATTCCGGATGAGCTCCTATAACATCGTACGTAACAGTAGGCGAGGACAAAGATAACGAGATTGTATATATATTGAAAAAAAATGCTGTTGCTTCAATTAAAGTCTACGTCACGGGCTGCCACAAACATAAATAGTTCACATATGTAATAAATTATAAGACGACCCAACTGGCAAGAAATGGTATTCTATTTAATACGGATTGTGGTCCTCTACGAGTGACAAATTTAATGTTAATAATGCTAAAGCATTTATAAGATTCTCCCCCCTCCCTCCAACCCCCTCCCATCACGAAAACTGTTAAAGAATTTGTTGCGAAAAATATTACCTCAGCCAGGATTTGAACCTGGACCTCCCTATACTCCGTGCGGGCGTCGTAGCCAGTTCCTCGCAACAACCGATGATGTTAAGAAGAACGTATTCGTTTCGTGTGACACCATAAATAGTTTATTCAATTGTATTATGATTGGACCAAATATTTAGATTATTAAAAGAATAATCTAGATAAACTGCAAGACACATAGCAAATTAACTCTCCGACTTGTACGATTCCGTTGCTGATGGTTCAGTTTTCTCTTTTTATCAAATTGACACGATGACATCATACGCTATCTACAACGAAATATATGGAATTATACTCTTTTATTATCGACTTTATATCTAACGACAATCCTTCGTGACATATTCAACACCGCCACAAAGACACTTTTAGGCTACGGTTACAGTGGATACGTGTTCTGACGAACTTTTGTTCTGACGAATATGTCAGAACAAACAAACAAGAGTATTGCTATGAGAGCGGTTATACTGCATGCATATAGTTCTTCAGATGTCGCACGAACTCGTCAGAATAAGTTTGTCGTTCAAACGAGTTTGTTTCTTCGTCCGAATTTGCTGGAATAGATATCGAAAAACTAATCAATTTAGTGTTTGAAAATAGGAGTTTGTGGGATATGAGAGAAAAAACGTATCATAACCGAGACATATCTCGTAAGAAGTGGGAGAAGATTAGTCAAGATTAATTCGGTACATTCAACAGATCTTGAAATAACGTATGGTATTCTCCATTTCGTTCTCTTGAAGCAAACACTTTATTCACGTATTCAGTTC
>NJRL01000460.1:105730-123686 GCA_003063815.1 Aphaenogaster rudis
GAATATCAAAACCTTTTGCAGCATCATCATCATGTTTGAGCGTCTCACATAGTTATTTTTGATGGTCTAACAAAATTATTTTCAGATCTGTATCTGGCCAAATTTTTAGATACTTCAGCAAAACCGTTCTTTCCGTGTGGGCGCCCTTCCAACTTCTTTCAAGAAGAGGCAGAGTGTAAATGAAGACCCGGGGAGAAAAACAAGGAATGTCAGTTTTATTAAAAATGAGATATGGTCGTCATTTTGTAGCGTTTAAGAGATACTACAAACATCAATGATACTACAACGTATCTGTAACTAATCTTGGACTAAAAGCTGTATTAATCAGTGAAAAAATGAAGGTAGAACATTCGGGTATAGGGGAAATAACAAACTTTAAAATTCATTTTATTCAAAAATATAAAACTGACATTCCTTGTTTTTCCCCCCGGGTCTTCAAATATACTTAGGGATACAACAAAGGCCACAAACGTATTTTCGAATAATATTTTTTAAAGAAATATTTATGCAGATTTTTATTTTTAATTGTATAAATTTCAAACAAAAAATTATCTGGATGTTAATCATAAAATTATTCTAAATTGAACAAATTAAAATCTAGCCCCCCCCCAGCATGGGCGCTCATGCCTGGGTAATTAACAGAAGGGTTCTGATTAGAAATGTTTATACTCTCTGCAAAAATACATCTATATTCGAACTAACAATAAATCGCGATTACGTTTCAGGACAAGCATTATCTATGCATCCTGGCCGCCGACAGTCCCGATCAGAACCTGTCGCAGTATTTTTCTGTGTGCAACGACTTCATTCACGCTGCTCGTCTTCGCGGCGGAAACGTTCTGATCCATTGGTAGACATACGTTCATTGTTGCATTAAATACAGGATGTCTCAAAATCACTGGAATACGAATAAAAGTAATTTTTTCAGTCTGGCAGGAATGTCGAGGAGCGTGACGGTAGCGGTGGCCTACATCATGAGCACCACCAATCTGTCCTGGAAAGAGGCGCTTAAAGTCGTTAGGGTCGGTCGTTCCATCGCAAATCCGAATGTCGGTTTTCAACAGCAGCTCAAAGACTTCGAATCTAGCCGTTTACAAGATGTAAGTTAACAAACGGGATGTCTCTTCGAATTTGCAGCTACGTAAAATTCAGATCGTACATATAGTTTCTTTCCTTTCTTTTATCTTCTTTTAGGACCCAGTTTCATACTCTCTTTTTCCCGTAATCAATTTGTTTCTTTTTTTGCGTGAGAATTCTACTTTCACAGAAATCTTCAAATATTATCGTAGTCGATATTGTTTTACATCATCAAATTGAATCTCTACTATTAGTATTACATCTTGATGTAGGAGCGTAATAGGTTGAAAGAGCGATTTCCCAGCCTCGCTCTCGCCGAGTCCGACGCCGAGACCTGCATATCCACCCTGAGGAATTATGAAACACTGGCCCTAGCGAGAGAAGTGTGCGAGGGTAAGTGCGCCATGGGACGCACTTGTCCGACCGGGCTTTGTCGTCAGGCAAATTCTAAGAGGTAATTACATTGAAATTTATACTCAATTATAAAACGATATACATCAATCTGAAAATAATTTTGTTGGGCCATCAAAATAATTATGTAGGACGCTCAAAATAGTTGCTCGAATATCAAAACTTTTTGTAGCATTATCATAATATTTGAACGTCCCAAGTAGTTACTTTTGATGGTCTAATAAAATTATTTTCAGATCTATATCTGGCCATTTTTAGATACTTCAGCAAAACCGTTCTTTCCGGGTATCCTTATCTGATCAAATATAGTATGATAAAAGAACTTCATCTATAAAAAGTTATATCGGATAAAAGGTTATATATGCACTAGAAAATGAAATGGTAGAGGATGTTGTCTAGAATAAACAATGTATATAAATTTGCAGGACTCTGAGAAGGAAGTCATCCACCAGCAGTATCGGAAGCGTGTCGTCTGGCAGGACACCTCCGCAAACACCTCGGATGCTACCATCCGCCCCACCCTCGCCGGCTTTGCACAGATCATCTAGCGTTGTGTCCACATCGAGACCGAGAAGTGGACCGCCAGGATTGCACTCTTACACCGGAGGATCCGCTCCGCCTTCTAGGTAAGAGTAAACCTTTTTAGAAAATCTCTTCATTTTTTAAATATCTATTTAAAATTGTTTCAATGAAGCTTTACGACTTGGTACTTTATATAATCGCTACGTTTACATTTATAAAAATAAGATGAAAAGAAAAGAAATAATTTCTTACCAAGAAAGTAGATTATTTATTAAAGTAACGAAGATAAATGGATGTGTTTTTTCGGACGTTACTTGGATACTACAAACTCAGACGTTACGTTTCTCGAGGACTGAAAACTTTCCGGAGGTTGATTAACGTTGTGATCACACACTTATCATCTTTACTTTAAAGTAAATATTTTTATGAAAAAAATTGTATTTAATTTTTACTTAAGCAATTTCATTATATTACACTGTTCGACACGGATTTTAGACCACAAATCAGACAAAGTAATTCTTATAGATTTTTTGTCGCTGAAAACGAATGAACGCAAATGAAATTGTTCTATCACGTCATGTTTTTTAGAAAATTGGACTTAAAGGTGCCAAAAATGGCATTTTTGAGCTAAAATAGCTAAAAAATGTGACATGATAGGGCAATTTCATTTGCGGATTCATTTTTGGCGACAAAAAATCTAGAATCACCTTGTCTGGTTCGTCTAAATAAAAAGTTTAAATTTGTCGGATCGTGTTGTTCAAACAATTGCATTGTTTCAGCAAAAGTATTGTATTATTGTATATTTTACTTAAATTATATTTTTGTTACACTAAAAATTTTTCATATAACTCCTAAATAAATTCAATCCCAGTAAACACCAACTAACCGTGACATTATACATCAATATTATAATTTCCTACTCAACAATATAAATGTAATACATATAACACATATCGTATATAACAGTTATATTGTTGAATAGGAAATTGTAATACTGATGTAATGTTACCGTTAATTATTGTTTACTGGGCTGTTAATGTTGGCATCAAATGTGATAAGCTGCATGCTTTCAAAAATGAAGCAATATCGTTCGAAGCACTCATTTTTAATGAAACTTTAATGTGATGTTTTTATGGAAAGGAACAAATCAAATTACTTTTCATTTTGTAAATTATCGATTAGAAAACTCGATTAGAAAAGATGATCTGAACACTCTTACCTCGCACCCATTTTTCGCTGTGAAATAACATTTTCTTTTTGATTATACTAAATATTACTCAATAAAATAAATCATATTTTTATATAAAAAACGATTTTTTATATAAAAGTGTAATTTATTTCATTGAGTACTTAATATTTAGTGTAAACAAAGAAAATGTTATTTTTTTATATAAAAATGTGATTTATTTCATTGAGTAATATTTAGTGTAATCAAAGAAAATGTTATTTCAGCGAAACATATCATTTCAGAGAATCGTGCTTTTTCTGCCAAACAATGTGGTTTAATGCGACAAAATTAAAAAAATTGTATTCTAAATTGTATAATAAAATAATGTCTCGTATTTAATTATATTATTTTAGTGAAATAAATATAAGTACAAAGAAATAGAAATACTGAATGTAAAGAAATCTTTTTCTCTCTGTGCAGGGCTGTGTCGAGGGTGGACCTCTCGGCGGCGGTCGCCTGCAGCAGCAGCAACACCAATCTCTCCACCGTGGGCAGATCGAGCGCGTTCTCCAGCAGCAATTGGCGATTGACCGCCGGTTCCGCGCCGAACACGCCGAGACCGACGCCGCCGGTCTCGCCTCGCTGGCCGAGACGGCTCTCGAACCGGCAGACGCCGCAGTTGCCGGTACCACCGGAGTCCCACCCTTCGACGCTGACGTAGCATCGGGACTCGCGCGGTTCTTTGTCGAGCCTGGTGGAATAACGAAGGAGATCGGCGAACCGCTCGAGGACCTTACCGCCAATATTACGCGCCCTTCACCATCGGCAGACTAAATTACGAATTTGCTATCATTTTTCGACGATCGTTCGGATGAGTCCTCGTGGAAGGAAACTTCCGGTAAAAGAGAAGGGAAAGGTCTCGATGAAGGTATCCAAATCTGAATTATATAAAGACGTGCCTGCGAATGTTTTTTTTTTGCATTTGGGACATTCTCGGGATATTCAGTGGAACGTATAATAGCTCGAGAGACTATCACGGGTAAATAATGGTCCATGTGATCTCGCAAGACGATCGGCAATACGTCGGCTCGAGTTGAACTCGTCGTGCCGGCGAGGGAAACGTCGATACATCGAATGCGCGTAACGCGTTGCTGGAAATTGTTGGTGATATTGACTTATACAAGTTGTTACAAGTTGTTGCTTATACTCGGCGAGAAAGTGCTTTTACCGCGGATGGGATGGGAAACGACGAGATTCTCTTCGTACGCGTCGGGAAACACTTCGTGTTTTTATGTGAATTAATTTCACGCCTCACGATTAGATCTTCGTCCTGATCAGATTCTCTCACGGAGGAGTGCGAGCGTTCGACGTCGACGGATACTGACAATCTGTCATTTAAATATATCACTGAGGTTTGATTTAGTACGATCGCGCAATAGATCGATCTGTGAGGTGAAGCAGCAAATTGAAAAGATCGACACATTCGGGACACGGAATTAATCCTTTGGGGCTTTATCGGTTACAACGATAATTGCATGCAATTAAGTGTGGCTGGTTATTTCGCGCTTTTACGGCGTCGTTCAATCGCGCTAATAACGCGTCCGTTAACGATCCCCGCGGGCAATTTTTCCTTCGGAGATAATGCGCGGATCGTTATCGAGCTCTTCATTGGTTGTGAAAAGGAACATTGCTCAAAGCGGCAATTATGCGATACATACGTACAACAACACGGAAAGAACGGTTTTACTGAAATATCTAAAAATTTGGCCAGATACAGATTTGAAAATATTTTTGTTAGACCATTAAAAGTAATCCCTAGAGGAAATGGATACACATGAATACACAATTTGTATATACGTATACAGAGTTTCTGTATCCGGATACAGAAACTCTGTATACGTATATACAAATTGTGTATCCATGTGTATCCATTTCCCCTAGGGATTACGTAGGACACTCGTACATGATGAAAATGCTGCAAAAAGTTTTGATATTCTAGCAACTATTTTGGGCGTCCTACATAATTATTTTGACGACCCAACAAAATTATTTGCAGATCTGTATCTGGCCAAATTTTTAGATATTTCAGCAAAACCATTCTTTCCGTGAACGTTCCCAAAGGATTAATGAAAAAAAGGAGAAAAATATACTATATATATACAATCGAACGCGCGGAGCGCTGAACGTAGTTGGATAGTCTTGACATCGATTGCGTAAAGCTCAGAGTCGTCGAAGAATATTTTTCGATAGAATTTGCGGCGTGTGTGCGATGTGTGTGTGTGTGTAAGAATGCAGGCGAGTCGTGACGTGTTAAGAGAATGAGAAGAGCTCTCTAAATTTTTTGGAGTGAATTGAGTGAAAATTCACTCCAAGCGAGTGAAAATACTGCCACCGAAATTTCAAAGTGGGTGTATTTTTACTCTTTGAAGTGAGATTTCACTCCAAGAAAATAGAGATACTCACACAGCATGCATATCCAAAAGACGTCCAGAAGATATTCCGAAGATGTCCTTAGACGATAGGATATCTTCGGGATATCTTCTGGACGTCTTCGGGATATGCATACTGCGTGGGGAATATGCTAAATTCGATTTGCTTCCGGATCCACATGCGATTCAAGATTCGTCCTGCGAAGGACCGAACGGTGTTGCGCGATCACGATTCGCAGGAAATAGGGAATCTCCGTTCCACAAAAACCTGTTCCATTAATTTTGTTCGCAACCGTCCATACGATTGTTGGCTTTCTAGCGAGATCGCACTGTTTTATCACAAGTTGTTGAAGAAGAAGAAGAAGAGAGAAATACATATATATATACACACATCATATACATACACATATGTTGAAAACGTACACGTATATACATTGTTGTGCGAAGGGCTTTCAGAGACTTTTATAAGCGCGCCGGTGATCGCAATTATATTATTATATACGAGTATAAAGTAGTAGGCATTAGGCAAAATCGTTGTTGTTGTCTCGCCAGCACGAGCACCAGTCGTTTACGAATGAGTCGAGATTTAAGATAACGTCGCTTCGATCCCCCTCAGTATTCCTAGTGTGCACGATAAAATAAAACGTAGATCGTTTTTTAATCGTTTTCACGTATGTACGTTTCACGTACACGTGAAAAAGATTCGCTGTCGCGACGAATTATTCAATGTGCAAGCAATCGTCACACCAGCCGATCGTATCAAACGCGCATTAATCTGCCATTAATCGCGTGCGTTTTCTAAAGAAACGCGCATGCCATTCACGAACAGAGTTGGATTTATATTCTATAGATGTTTTCTCTTACAGGAGATTCTCTTATAGCAGAGTCTTAAGATATTTTTTTAAATGAAAGATATTAAGAAAAGTTAGCTTTATTATACTATATAGTAAAAAGGGAGAAAGGGGCACAAATTATTAAACAATTAAAATCGAAAACAGGCCAATTATTATTTAACTTTAATAGAAAACTTCTAAGATCACTAAGTACCCAAACTTAAATTTTATTGAATTTGAATTAGATAAAGACGGATTCGTAGTTATCTACGAAATAACTTCGAAGAGAAAGCAATATTTTACAAAGGAATATTGTAATAGATATAGAGTGTTCCACTATCACTATGCGATAATTTAATCGCGTATATTCTGGAGAGTAGAAAATATTTGTATTAAAATGTCAAGGTCACAATAATTTTCGAGTTATAAGCCTAGTTGATAAATGGTACCGTGCAATGTTTGCACGCTTAGACCGGTACCCGTGTATTGATCTGTCATCTATTACTCATTTTCACGTGATTTTCACGTGATATTGATTTTTGCCGCTCAACCGATTCCACCTTTTAGTTAGTGTTAATTTTTCATGTATAGGTGTATTATACACTGAAGAAAAATGCTGTTGCTTCAATTAAAGTCTACGTCACGGGCTGCCACAAACATAAATATTCAATTGTATTATGATTTTTTTTCTGTGTATATACTATATATCAAAAATTAATTATATTAGGTATTATACACTACCGCTCAAAAATATTTGCCCATTTTTAATTTCTACATGAATTTTTTTATGTTTAATTTCTATTCTAATTCTGTCATATTCTTTTTATATATGTAGAATGAAAAGTTTTGATCTGTTAAACATTATTATTATATTCAATGTTCACTCTTAAGATTGTTCATTAATTCTTTTGAACTTCTATCATTTAATTAAGGAAGACAAAGTGGGCAAATACTGGGTATATACCTACACATTTTGAAACGCAAGGAATATTCAGTGTTTATTCTATAAGTTAAATATTTTGGCGGTGAACTCCGTTTACGTAGTGGCTGGCACATGATAACGCACGACACTCGATTTTGCGTGCCGTTGCGTATATAAAGTCACAACGTACTACCACTTGCGTGGTGAAACTCGACCGGTGCGTGTCATGGCGTTATTTATCGAAACACGATCGCGACAATTGTCAGAAGGCGCCAGCTACACGATATATTCTCTATAAACAATTAGCGCGATTAATTTCTGCGCGATTACCGGACAGGTAATTACGAACCGGTAATTACGGACCGTAAATGTATTAAAGCGATTATTTATCGGTTATTTATCGAAACGGATGTATTTATTTATTTAGGCGTGATTTATTCGTTTAAAGTAGGAGTCGAGGCGATGGAGGATGGAATTTATAAATTATTCTGTTGCAGTATTTACGAGAGATAATAATTTTTTTAATAACGCTTAAATTCGAATACATCTTGTACAGAATGTTGAATTTTTTAATTTAGATTTAACTTGACTATTATTTCTGTATTGAGAACGCCGATCACCGGATTATTATATTATTAATACATAATATAATAGTCAAATCGTCGGATCGAGCAATTCAATAGAAAACCATGTGTATCAATCGTTTATTAATAATACGTGTGCTTCATGAATTATGCATTAATACATTTATTTATTTATCAATCAAAATAGTAATCGCCATGCAACGCGTGTATATTCCTTTGTTGTTCAAAATACGGTAGATACACAAAAGTACAGTTAAAAATATCTTCAATATTGCAGCATTATTTTTTCGTCGAAATGTAATAAAATACACGTCGCGTATAGTTAACGTTAGAAATGCCGCGCTAAGTGCTGCACGGTCGTTATATTGTGGTGATTAGTGCGCGCGCGATCGTAATTAACTGTATCTTGGTGAATTAAGGTTGTGTGAGTACCGACGAAGAAGCGACAACGAAGAAATAAGAGAAAAGGAGAACCTTGGAGACATCGAGCGATGGTTAAGCATCTGCGGGGTGAGTCTATTTTTATTTGCGAAATTAATCAATTATTTCCTTTTATTTGACTCGTTCAGTTTAGCAATATATATCTATGTAAGAATTAGAAAAAAGACTTTTATTTATAAAATTGTATAGATTTACTCTGAAGATCTTTTCGACAGTTGTATAATTACTTTATTAAATATCAAATCTGATTAAAAAACTGCGCAGTAATTATTTTAAATTATTTTGGACTTTGGATTTTATATTTACATTTTGCTGGTCAATGTATTATAATTGTTACGCCGCTGCTCATCGTATCGGCGAGTCTCAAATTACCTTTTATTTTAGTCTGATAATGGATCCGCGAATATTACAGATAGACAACAGCTCACAGATTTATTGCCCCGAAATGGACACACATAGGCTAGGATAGATTAATACAAATATTTAATCGTGGGAAATGTGTAACCGTCCGCCGATCTATTATGCGTTCAAGAATGCACACATGCAAAACTCATAGAACAGGGCTTATTATTGTCGACGCATTATCGGTTTGGTCGTTTATTGACTCATTTAGGTATGGTTAAATAATGGGATATAAATGACAAAGTGCGACATAATCCGTTTCAAAACTTTTAGGTAATTTTACATTCACATAAATAAAAAAAAGGTAGAAAATATTTCGGTTATCACAGAGTTTTCACAGAGCAACAGTTTGATAAAAAATGATAAATAATGCTATAGTAATTTCCATGGAAGGGAAATTGTTTGTGAATCTGATAAATGTATTTTTATTAATTATACTTTTTTATCAAGCATTCTACATACAGATAAAATAAGATAAGATAAGATTTTCAGAAAATGTAATTAAGAATGTCGAAGATAAGGTGTATTAATTTATTTTAGTACCAGGTATATTAAAATTTTTTAAATTTTCTAGTTTAATGCCAGATAAACAAGAATTTCTTTGAAAAATAAGGTAGGTAAAAAAGGTAAGTAAAGGTATTATATATAAAATGCCGACTAAAAGTTTTTGGAATATAAAGCTAATTTTATTTCTTTCTTCTAGAGTTATTTCATGGACGATGAAGATGAAACAAGACGTTTAATTACATATATATATATTTCTGTGTAATTATATATTTTTTATTATACATAAATATACTTACTTATGTGTGTATGAATTTATATACAATAAAAATAAATTTATGTATACCTATAAAGCACGATAGGAAAAAGTTGTTAACATTTACCTGCATTTATGTATTTTTCCTTGTTTTCCCTTCCCACATATTTTAAAAATAGAATTTGAAGTCTGCGTTTGGTCTCCCTATGTATATATTCTTTAACTATAACTCTGGAAAAAGAATATATACATAGGGAGACCAAATGCAGACTTCTAATTCTATTTTTAGTTATAGTTAACTCTGGAAAAAGAATATATAATTATTTAAAATTGTGTAAAAAAAGAAAGAAGTGCTCAGAAATTTTTTTCAATACGCATATATAACAAGCATAAAAGAACGGGAAATGTCAGAATCAAATGACAGATTTCAATTAATTTATTTAAAGAAACCGTATTAACAATTATTAATTGTATATGTTCTTATAATGCGCCAATTTTATCTTAATCTTTCAATAGTCTATTCATTCATACTGATATATTGACTTTATATCATTTGAAGTAAAACAGAAAGGCATGAGATCCAATAATTATTTCGCGAAATAAAACGTTTTATGTAGATTATTTCAAAATTATTCGGATACATATCGATATAAAATATATCGTGTTAAAATAATTTTTACTGTATCAGATAACTCCGTCAATATTTTGGCAAAATTTAAGTCGAAATATTTATTAATATTTAATAAGTTATCTCTTTCAACAAAAACTTTAAATTTTATTTTCTAAGTATAATTTTTGTAAGAGTATTCAAATCAAATATGTGATATTTAAATGGACAATTTAGTATCAACATTGTATCAGCGCAAAAATTTTATTTTAAAATGTTGGAAATATTGACGTACTGTATAAAACAAATGAAAAACGATAAATGTGACAAGAATGATTGATTTTCAAACATATAATGTTTATGCAAATACAATTTTTATATTCGCAGTAAAAGTAGGTACTTTGATTTTATTTTCGAGAAAAGAGAGGACGATTTAAGTACAGATTACATATGCGATAAGTTAAGAGATTTAATTATTGTACATTGTGTTATTTCATTTAATCGCCGTGCCGAGCAATAAAAATTAGTAACAGACGACAGATCGATACGTAAATAATTGCGATCTTGAAATTTTTATATTAGAATTTTTAACTCTAATTAATCTCCAAAATGCGCTATTAAAATATTGTACAACATGAGATACTCTGTATATTAGGAAGAAAGTAATTACGAGTAAAACTAATCGCGTAGAACCGATTAAGGTCCCCGGAAACATATCTAGGATTAATAGTTAAATAATGTTTTAACATACAAGACAAAATGATGATTAAATACAACTCTGATCGTGAATCAGAAAAAGAACGGAGAGTAATTCTTAGTCGTCCTACATTATACCGTCTAGGAAATTGACATAACGCGAACGTTATTACGGGTTTCTCTGCGAACGCACAATCCGGTACGAGTTTTCGTTTTACGAGAAAGTAGTATTTGCCATGGAAAATGGGGTAATTCCGAGTTTAATGTCGCAACGGTGTCTGCCGTTGAGATCGCGTCCGTGAAACAGCTGCGCCCCTGGCTTTAGTGTCAAGCCTATCCGACGTGAGATATATCGGTAGAGGGATCGCGATCGTAAACTCAATCCGTATTGTCGCATTCGTTTAACGTTCTCCATAAAAAAACACGCTAATTAATCCGCAATCAAGCTACATCTTATCGTTGATCGGGCTGTCGTGGATCGGGCGCGAGAGCGAGGGCGATCGAGGATGCGTTCGTACATATCATCCGCATTTAAATCCACGTACCTACATACATACATATACATGTATGCGTGGCACACGCATACACATATATATATTTTTTAAGGCCGCGATATACGGGAGATCGATGTATTTGAGCGGAGAGCTGACGATCAGCCGTAAAAAATTTAAATCTATGCATTTAGCGTGCGTCCCGGTCTCACGGAGCGAACAAACGAAGCTCTTCCCGATTCGAGTAGAGGGAATTTATTTTTCACTGGGATTTTCATTTAGCTCCAATCCTCCCCGTCGCTCTGGTTAGTCGCGCAAAGTGGTCCAAGAGGAATCGAGAATACAAATCTGTGATCGCTATATTTTTGGGAGACCCACGAGAATATTCGCTCCATGCGACTCGGACCCGCACACTTTCGATAGACGACGTACGTAGATGGTTCTACTTTTTTACAGCGTCAATGTTAACGATCACACGTAGGTAGGTAGGTAGATAGGTAGATAGGTAGGTAGGTAGGTAGATAGGTAGGTAGATAGGTAGAGACACCCTGAAAGCATCGAAAGTGGTATCGATGCCAAGGGAGCGAGGTATCGGTAGCTTATCGATTTGAAGCATCGCTAAAACGGTAGCTAAGTCCCCGACGTGTAACTTGCAATCCGAGGCCGATAAGCGGGCGGCGTGAAAAACGCGGTGTAAAGAATCGCTGGACGATACGGCGTACAGTGATGACTGAGATTTCGCGCGGGTAGAATTTAACGATCTTTCTGTCGTTTCGAACGATCGGGCAAATACGGTACACTGTTAAAAGAAACTGTTTATCAAACGGCGATGTTGACGTCTCTTTGCTTTCCCATATCGACATGATGACACATTTCTTGTTATCTTAATATTTCATTCTGAATTTGATTATATAAGAAGATATCGCAGAAGTATCTCGAGAAAGATTCTCAGGTATTTTAAGGAGGTTCTCGCGCTACTTTTTAGTCAATAAACAGTTTATTTTTAAAATTGTGATAAAATTATTAAAATAATAATATAGAAACATTATAACAATATTTTATTCGCTAATGCCGTTATACATGATCATTATTAATTTTATATGTTATTAAATATTTGGTCTGTTCTTTGTCGCTGCATTTCTGAGAACTAGTGCAATAAGTTAGAATAAGACAGATATATTTTCTTTCATTCTAACTTATTGCACTAGTGAAGAAGTGCAGCGACAAAGAACAGACCAATTGTTAAAATGACAAAATAAAAGTTATAAGACGTTCGTTTGATATAAGTATCAATAGCAGGTAATGAAATATAAATATGACATTTATTTGCTATTATATCTTAAAAAATGATAAATTAAATGTAATCTGAATAAAAAATGTGTATAATTAAAAATGTATAAATTAACATTTTTCATCATATTTATCATATTTTTAATTATTAGATTAAGTGTCGCTTTATCTTTCGTGTGAAAAAGAGACAATGATAAACTTGGTCAGTTCATTTGAAGTTAAATGTCATACGTGTCTTGCTTATTAATATAAATTTCTCTTAAACTGTGCGGTAAATGTAAATGAAATTTTACAGAACAAACCTAAATGTTTACTTTGTAGTTATAAATGATTTTTAAGTTTCTATCTCATATTTAAAAAAATGTCAAATTAAGAGAAAATATCTACGGCATTCGGTTTTGAATATACACTACCGCTCAAAAGTATTTGCCCACTTTGGCTTCCTTAATTAAATGATAGAATTTTAAATTTAATTTTTCTAAATCGCCAGTAGTAATAAACATATGTGATAAATTTTTAGATTGGGTCGACTTAAAAATTTATCACATAAATGATAGAAATTCAAAAGAATTATAATGAACAAATTTAAGAGTGGATATTGAATGTAATAATAATGTTTCATAGATCAAAATTTTTCATTCTAATTTTTCTTCCTTTTCATACATATATAAAGAGAATATAACAGAATTAGAATAGAAATTAAACATAAAAAAATTCATGTAGAAATTAGAGTGGGCAAATATTTTTGAGCGGTAGTGTACTTGTAATGTAAAATTCTGTACATTAAAAATTAAATATCTTCAAAACGGTACGGTATAAAAGTCAATGAAAAGTTTTCCTAGATACTGTTGACATAATTAACTTCCGTATCATATATGTATTATATAGGCTTGTCTTATATTTCATCAAACGCGAGAACCGCCTTAAGCGATCTCTAGAAATATTCTAAAAATTCTCTTTCGCGCACCTCTCTGCGACGTGCACGGTATTAATATTACCGTATATCGCAGCTACGTAGATTGAATATAAAAATGCCGGTTCAGTTACTGCAGCCCGGGAATCGCAATCAGCACTTTTACCCACCTGCTCATTACTGCACGACGAGGGCACCGCGTAGGAGCGTAGCGTCGCTCGCCGGCTCGGCGTTCCACGCGCAATCGTGATTTTCTAGCAATAAGCGGAGATTATCGACGCCCGCGAGCCGGCAAATCGCGCGAGGAGATCGCGGGACGCCGGTTATCGCTCGTTAGATGTTAGCGCGAGCAAGCTTAATCGTTATTACACCGCTGCGAACTGAATCGTGCGATTCGTCCGCGCGCTATCGCGCGCCTGTACTCTGTCGTACTTAGGGATCCACTAGTGACTAGAGGCTCACGATATTTATTTTTCTAATACCAGTGACGGTCGTCCACTTGATTAGGCGATTCGATTGCGTCGAGGGGATCGGCGTGGAGGGGTAGGGCGACAATTTTGGCCGGCGATGGGACGCGGATGTTCGAGATCAGAGGCGTATCTAGGGTATGGCAAGTATGGCACATGTCCTGGGCGCCACTTGAAGGGAGGCGCAATTTTTATTAACCTGGTACGACCCATAGATAATATAGACATAGAGCATGGACTGCGCATTCCCTACTTTACTCGTATGTGAAACAGGCCCTATACTGAGTAAAAAAAGCTGTTGCTTCAATTAAAGTGGTATCACGGGGTGCCAAAGACATAAGTAGTTCATTCAATTGTATTATTATTAGACCCAATGTCTGCATTTTTAAACCAATAATTCAATCATTGTTTTAATAATCCAAATATTGGGTCTATTAACCAGTTAACTGGTGGATCCGAAATCAACGTTTTGTGCCAAAACTAGTGAGAGCAAATAATTTCGTATTATACATGGAAGTTTATCTATAAGGATTTATCAAGTTTAATGCAAATCCATTGAAAA
Organism: Aphaenogaster rudis; assembly: GCA_003063815.1. Taxonomy (NCBI): domain Eukaryota; kingdom Metazoa; phylum Arthropoda; class Insecta; order Hymenoptera; family Formicidae; genus Aphaenogaster; species Aphaenogaster rudis. The sequence goes on from NJRL01000460.1 coordinate 120,306, forward strand.
TTGGCAGAGCATATTCATGGTGCTCATATATGATAGAGATGTGCGAATTATTCGAATTCGAATCGACGTAGTTCGAATTCGAAAGATTCGACAATATCGAATCATTGCGATTCGAATTCGAATCGGAGAAGTGCGTAAAAGGATTTGAAACCCGTTGAATCCTATCGTGCGTTCAGCGCCTTTGCGGCCAGAAGGTTGGTCGTTACGAGACTTCGTTAATTTTTTTCACCTTTTTAGATGCTTTGAGTACCTACGTCACATTCTTGGCTTGCATACAGGATTCCTACGTTTTGATTCGATTCGAATTCGAAATGTGGGTGATTCGATTCGATTCGATTCGGCCATATTTTTGTCAATTCGATTCGATTCGAATTCGAGATTTTTTTGCAAATTCGATTCGATTCGATTCGAGTTAAAAAATCTTGATTCGCACATCTCTATATAATATATGAGTCATTATCAGTTATGGCACTTTTTTTCGCTCATATATGAGTCATTACCAGTGAACTGGTTAATAATACAATTGAATGAACTACTTATGTTTTTGGCACCCCGTGATACCACTTTAATTGAAGCAACAGCTTTTTTTCTCAGTGTAGAAAAAGAGTGCGATAGCGTATAGATGCGGCCAATCTCTGTCTCTTTCTATCATTGTGATTGGATGTGTTGAATAGAAAGAGTTAGATATTGGCCGCATCTTCGCTCTGTCCTTTTCAATGGAGCGGACCGATTTTCGTGTCGTATGCGCAGTCCATGCTTTATGTCTATGGTACGACCCAACGTCCTTCCTCAAGCACGGTTAAGACATTAATCCATATAAAAGCTAAAACAGCAGTCTAACAAGTTGCTACCTAAATTTAAAAAGATTAAAAAGCTTGACTTGTATTTTTCAGCTGATATTATGGTAAACATATGTTTGGACAGGGGCGCAATTTCAGTGCTTGCCATAGGAGCTATTTTCCATAGATACGCCTCTGTTCGAGATGTTGGCTCGTAGCTTCGTCATATATCGGCGGGAGCGAACGATCGTACGATAAATTGTTGTATCGCGAGATTAACTGTTGCACCGATAATGTTATTTTAAGGCCACCCATGTGATATTTTTGTAAATTGCAAAAAGAAACGTTTTTGGTTCACGCTGAAAGTGGTCGAAGAGTTATTTCGCCTTCCGGCGAGCGAGAGCCGCCATTTCTTCCCACCGATGGTATTCTCTCCACCTCCCCGTCTTCCTTTCATTGTCATGATAACTATCCACGATAACTAGTGAAAGTTCTGTTAATTTAACTTTAATGAGTTTGCTCCGACTTGGGAGGTAATTTGATCAGCAGTTTCTATGCTTCTCATCCATACCGGGCCCCCCCCCCGCTATCACCTTTTCTGTTTAATATACGGGCTCGAATACAGATATAGGAAAGTCTGTGATTAATTAGCGCAATTTTCGTAGCTCCGGGATACTACAAATAAGGGCTCGGATTATCGTTAGCGTTGCAGTTAACCTCAAGCTCTCCAGATATGCTGTACCTGCTGGCGAGACTAAATTATGCTAATATCGATTGATACATTTGATTGATGGCCTGTTTATACAGGTATTACACGGGGTGTCCCGTGAGGAAACGTTGACGCCTCGGCAGGTGATACAGTTCCCGACCTACGGGAGCCTGCCAATTAATCGTGACGTCGCCAATGAAAAATGAGAACGCGAACGAGACATGCGTAAGAAACAAACTCCAGTTAACCGAACGGCAATCTCGCCGATGGATGGTGACTGAGCCGTAAATTTAGCTCTTATTTGCAGCGAACGCGATGTCTATCGCTCGCCCTGCCTCTCTCGTTCGCGGCGCCTTAATTAATCCAAAAATATCGCGCGCCTGCAAACGTCGAGATAAATATCAGACTGGATTTTAACGCGCGAGATCGCTATCGCATACCGCGGCGTCGGCGTACCTCTTCTCACGCGACACCCCGTGAACGTCATGTGAATTCGTGTCTATTGACGAACGGTATCGGCTCGACGCGCGCTAGACACGAGAGACGCGTAACAAGGTGAGAAAACGACAGCGAGGACGATCGATTTGCCTTGTTAATTATCGCATTGGAACAGCAGTGCACATATCGGCATGTACGTGTATACACGGGAGGGGCACCGTAGGCTAACACGCCACCAGCCAGTTCATATATTTGTAGTACAGAGTCGCACGACATTAATTATCCGATCTCGGCGACCGAGTAATTTGCCCGCGTAGCTCCTCCCCCACCTCTTGTTTCCTTCTCTCTTTGCCCTTCCACCTGGCCACAATCTGATCCGGCGATAACCAGTAAGTGCGATACGATACACGAGGACCTTCGGGAATAATGTACACGCGATACAAAAGAGAGCTGGCGATTAACTGCAGCCTGCCGCACAGGTACGCCATTTGCATACTCTGAAAGAAAGAGTGTTATTTTTAAAAAATTATACATACGAGCCACACATGTAAAAATACACTTTAAATACTATCGTTTATGTTATATTTATTGAATCGTCCTGTATCGTCGCTGTTGCGTCGACCCCCTTGGGCAAATTCCCTGCGAGAAGTTAATGTAATTTTAAGCTAACGACCTTCAAATGATCGTATTTGACGGTACGGCTGAATACACGCTTTGCTCGGAGCTTCCTCTTCATGATCGGCCATGCGTTCTAGATCGGAATCGCATTAGGCGATTGTGAAGGCCAACTCGAAACCGTGGATACCATTTCTGACCTTTCCACCTCGCGACTGCGATATTCCGGATCGTTATCAGACCATAACTCGACAACAACGGAGAGATGGGGCGATCTCGTTAAAAATAGTTGGTCGCGAAGTAAACGCATAATCGTATTCAAGGATTTTATTTTACTTGCGAGCTTCTGAGACAATAAAGGTCATAGCACACGGAAAAACGTAGGCAGTAAGACTTAAAACTACCACTGCCGGTTAAATGACCGTTTTTAAACTTTTGATTAAAAATTCTGCATTCAATATGTTATTGCTTTTCCTCAAGTCGTGACTTCACGACTTTTTCTGAATATACATATAATCCATTTTTCAATATCTATCTCTCTTCTTCCTTCGTTTCTTTTGATAAACATATATTACCTGCATTCAATTGGAAAAAATAAAACTTTTATTTAAAAACCGGTTATTTGACCGGTTCGGTAGAAATAGGTATATATAAATTGTCGGTAGCTTTAGTGTTAAGCAGTAAGCAAATCGACCAATCATAGTCGAGAATTGTCGAAAACGTGAGGCTACCATTTTGAAATTCTCGGCTCTGATTGGCCGATTCTCTTACTGCTTAAGCAGTAAACAAATCGACCAATCATAGTCGAGAATTGTCGAAAATGTGAGGCTACCATTTTTT
>NJRL01000460.1:182134-208800 GCA_003063815.1 Aphaenogaster rudis
TGTGGCAACCTTATCTTTTTTTTCCGTGTAGATTAGCTTATCCATGGTAAATGAGCCCCAACCGAGTTCTGGTTGTCACAACCAGATTACATGCAACTACAGCAATGTAGTTGATACACCAAAGTATATAAGTCATATCAACCATACATATAACTACCATAGAAAGATAACTAGGGAGATGCAGCTATGTTATTTACAACTAAATATTTCTGATGAGTAGGAAAATTCACAAAATAATAATTATTAGGCACCAAGATCCGCCGCGACCGATATTGGCTTTCTTTCATTTTCATATTTGTTAAATATTTCTGGTTATGGGCACCTAGGGTTGCCATCCGTCCTCTTTTTTAAGGCGTCCGGGAGGATTTTTCGAATGTGTTCGGGGTAATTATGAATGTCCGGGGTTTAAGGTTTAAGAAAATTTCAAAATATTTTGCATTTTAGATTTAATTAATCACATCATATTCAATCACTTCAATTTACTAATAAGAACCAATAGTTTTGTACTGATTTGGTTCTTTAATATATTTTATAATTATTTGTTATTTTATTGATATTTTAAAACTACCAATGGCAGTATAGCACGTAGGCATAGGTACAATAAGCTAGATATCTAATAATAAAACTTCTTTTTCAATTTATTCATTTTACTCTAAGTACTATTGAAAACAAGATGTAAAATAATTATTCATTTATTGTTTATAACCAATTTGCTAACCTATTCTCATTTTTGTATGCGTCCGGGGTTGCAAGCGAAATGTTCGGGGTTTTTGACTTGTAAGTTCTAGTTTTGAAAATTTCATTATAGCAACCCTATGTGCACCATATCTTTTTTCTCCGTGTACGGAGTGTGTTATTGTTGTACGCGCGATTCGAGCTGCTATTTTGCTGTCTCTTATCGGCTTTCCCGCGAAATACGACGAGAGCGGATGTGGAGACCTGTCGGAAATTTTCTACACGCGTGCTTTACACCCGAAGCGTCCGCTGACCGGAACGAAAGAATGCAACGAGATTATCTCGTTAAATATACTCGACGTACTTTCGATAAAGCGCGACGCGCTTTATATATACGTACACATATATTTAACGTTATAGTCTGTGCACAGCCACGTAATACAGCATTATCCCCTTTTCCTCGCAATGGAAGGTAAACAGCCGTGAAACAGCAGTTTTTTTTTCTTCAACATAATTTCTCGTTCGCTGAACCCGGAGAATCGTGTCGCGATTTACGACACGGCGCGCGCGACTCACGCTCGGAAAATCGCTGAGACTTCCAGACATATCGAATTATGAGAGTCTCGAAGTTGGCCCCGGAGGAAGCTGAGCTGACGACAAAAAGTGGAGCAGCTTGTACGAAGACGGGAAAGATTAATCGCTTCCGATTACTTGCCGAAAGGATATTGCCGAGCCGTGTACGATCGGTGCGCGATCGAGCCACGTGGATATTTTCAAGTACGCCGCCAGTAGTCATGGCAAATACGCGTGCAGACGCGTCTGGTTATTTTCGTATATTTTTCACTGGGAGCGGCTTTTTTTGCTCGCCGATCGATGCGCATCGGATTTGATTAATTCAACCGTGTAATCGGGCGATGCAGTTTAAAATTAATTCTTCCCATTCTCTCTCGCGGAGGAAATTGCTGCTTTTCGACGCGACGAATTTTCCGCATGGGCGTTCCGCGACACGCAATCGCATAATTAAGGTATCTGCCGCCTCGTTGAATCGATATCGCTTTCGTGATTTAACCCGAGACATCTAAGCGCCGAGGAATGCCACCTTTTCTTTCGTAATGGATTATTCTTTACCACTCGCTGCAGACAATGCGGCAGTCCTTGTTGTTCGAGGTCGACGAAATGATGCCTCGTTTTCTTAGCGCGTTGCATTTGAAATGGACTCGGATTCATTCTTCTTGCTAGTTTCTTTTCGCGATCTCTGGTACAGTGATCGTTAAACGGCGACTAATGAACTTACAGTACTTCCTCCGGTTGCACGATTCGCTCTCTTGTAACGTAATTTCCAAGGACGGATTTTTATCTCTGCTCCGTGATAACCAATGTATCGGAAATCGATGTAAAATAGAACGAGGGGACGTGCAATAAACGCGAGACGGAATCTCCTAGGTAGCGGTAAATGTGGATATAATTTTTAAAAAATTTTGAAGAACAGTTGCGCTCACCTTTATGAATTTTTAAATAAAGTATTAACGCGAGATAATAAGTAACTCGCGACAGAGTTACGGAGGACGGAGAATGCACGGGGAAAGGATAATGGCGAAGCATCAACGAGGGGCGATCCGGATAATGTTGCTCGCGCGAAAAAATCGCGCAGTCTCTATATCTTGAAAGTAATCTTGATTGATTTTGTGGAAATCTCAGACAGCTCATAATAGATTCAGCGCTTCGCTTACGCGGGGAGGGACTCGTTCCGTTTCTGTCCAGTCAGAATTCCTATTTTCATCTGTACAATTATATCCTTTTACATCTTGTCTTCGGAACGGGGTCATCCACGGCGAGTGCAAAGAGAATGTAGCGATACGTTGGAATCAATTTCCACGTGAAAAAGAACACTCGAAACGGCGCTGATATCAAAGGAGCATGTAGACACGGTGACTCAAACGGAATATGCGATGTCAGTCCCAATGATCGTCCGTCGCCGAGATAACTCCATAGCTCAAAGATCATTTCTGTCCGCTTTAACTGTTATTTCAGCTACAACGCACAAAGCTTATACTCGCTTATACTCGCATTAAATTTATTCCTGCAAAAATTCTCAACTTTCGAGGACAAAGTTTTTCCTTCGACGAAATATTTAAAAAATACTCTTTCCCTATTTTTATTATTAAAAAAACTGTTACGGTATGAATAATTGGAGTTCTCTCTGCTTGCTCTTTTCGAGGTAAATAAAATCGAAGTGTTACGCATTCATTAATATCGCAATTTTAATCCCGCGCAAGCTCCTGAGTTAATCTCTCGCTAATTAGGATGACGTAGACATTACGACAATATTCATCCCTCCCCACCGATTTGGCATCTATTCTTCGCCCTTCTCTATTTTCTGGCTGCACACCAACAAACACTTGTTGATTCTGCAAATATCAAAAGAGGGTTTTCGCTATAAGAAATGATCACTTTTCATCTTGACGCGCAAACATACCGTGAAAACGCGAGTAAAAAGAAGTGTACAACGTGTTCCTTGATGTCGCGCCTAATATTTTTTTGCAGTACTTAAACTGACTCTATTTGGACTGCACTTTCTTGTATTTCGGATCTCTTCCTGATTTCTTCTAAACCTTCCCCAGACTGTTGAATTGAATTTTCAGTCTTTCGTAACGCGAAAATATTAATGGAGACGAAGGTGGATAACAAGTCTCGTATGTATTGCAGTGTAGCGCCGCCGTCGGGATGAAGGCGTTCTTCGACATGATGCACAACGGGCCGCACAAGGTGATACTCTTCGGTGGTGCTTGCACACAAGTCACGGACCCGATAGCGAAAGCCTCGAAACACTGGCGCCTTACGCAGGTAATGCGACGGTAAAACGTCGCCGTAAATATTCATGACTTGCGGGAGACTGTCCTCCTTCTTGCTCCTCTGCTTATTTGCATACTCACACACATACACACACACACACACACACACACACACACACACACACACACACACACACACAGACACGTGCACACGCAATAGGGATAGGGGGAAGGCAGAAAAAATAAACAGAAACACACACGAGACTCGTAAGAGAGATGCGGTTCTTTACCAATATTCGCTCTCTACCCTTACTGTTGCAGCTCAGCTACGCGGACACCCATCCTATGTTCACAACCAATAGCTTCCCGAATTTCTTTAGGGTCGTGCCGTCGGAAAACGCCCTCAACGCACCGCGAGTGGCGTTGCTTCTGCACTTCAACTGGACCCGGGTCGGCACGATTTATCAGAACGAGCCCAGATACGCACTGGTAAAGCGAATCTTGATGCAGCGATCGAGAGAGTAGTCGTCCGGTAATAAAGCCGAATCGTAAAGGAAGAGAAAGGAAATTCATAAAATTTAAAATTATTTTCTATTCATGGTCTCTTCGAAGTCGTACCTTTGTTGCAAACGTAATTAAAATCGATAACTTGGATTCCGTCCCTACAACGAATACACTTCTTCCCACGTGGTACAAAAACTTAGAGTGTTGTAAGATGGAAACAGGAAATTTTTTGATCTCTCTTGACTCAGTTCTCCAGACTTTCTTACATGTTTTCCGCACGTTAGATAACATTAAGAAAGTAATTCAAACAGCGGTTCTCGACAGTTGGAAGCAATTCGGGGAAATGAAAGGGTTAATTAATCCCGTCGCGAGAGCGCGTCGTTTTCCACGCGCGCTCGCGGGCGTGGGTGATGTATATGCAGCAACTGTTCCATTTACATTATAAATGGAGATTTGCCGTCGCTAGCGGCCCGCTTGAACAAGCTAAATGCGCGAATGCGCTCACGTTATGGTGCGTGATAAGCATTCCGGATTGAAAGCTGCAGGAATTCTCTCCCTTTCTCTCCCTCGAATCGCATCCACCCTGCGAATTCGCGTTTCCAGGTGCACAATCGGCTGGTGGCCGATCTGGACGAGACCAAAATGGAGCTCGTAGAGACACTGAGTTTTGCCACGGAGGTGACAACGGCGCTTGAGAAGCTCAAAGAGAGGGACGTGAGGATCCTCCTGGGAAATTTCAACGAGGCGTGGGCTAGGCGAATATTCTGCGAGGCTTACAAGTTCGGCTTATACGGCAGAAAGTATCAGTGGGTCATCATCGGGACTTACACCAGAGAGTGGTGGTTGCGCCCGGGCGGCGGGTGCGCCCCCTCCGAGTTGTCCGAGGCTCTCCACGGTGTCATCCTGACGGATTTGCTTCCGCTGACGACCGAGGAGCAGCACACTACGTCCGGAATCGTGAGTGTACCCCCACCAAATCTGTACTCTGTTGGTTTTCGATTAAATCCGCGCGGATTGCTCCGGGAAGTCGAGTCCCGTTCAACGTGGAAATTACCCCGGCCTCTAAATTAGAATACGAAAGATCGCTTACCCGTTAAAGTGTAATTTAATCATACCCGAGGTCTTCTTTCCTCGGCAGAAACGCGAACGGAATGTTATTTTTTCCATTCCACTGAATGGCGAATGGTTGAATAAAGATTCTGAAAGGATTACGGAAAAATCACGATCCAGATTGGCTGAAGAATTCGTAGATGGAGCATAGCGCCTCGAGTACCGTATACACATCTGCTCGAATGCATTTCTGATCGAATACGGGTCCCCGAAAATTGCGTTTAATCGCGCCTCGGAGCGATCGGGAGCGGTTCAAACGGAAACGACGTATATGTATACGACGACTCTTTGAGACTCGTCATACGCAAGGGCACACGCCTGTTGCGTCTCCATGCATTCGGTTTGATGCGTTTCACCCTCAGACCCCGGACCAGTATCAGATCGAGTACGACTCGAGACGGGGCGCCGAGTACTCCAGGTTCCACGGATACACGTACGATGGTATCTGGACGGTCGCGCTGGCTGTAAAACACGTCGCGCGCAGGATACGACACTTCCATCGTAACCAGACTATATCCGACTTTCGGTACAGGGACGTATTGTGGGAGAAGCTCTTCCTCGATGCCCTCAGGAATACAAGCTTCGACGGTGTCACGGTAAGCTTGGCCCGCCTCGCAATTTCGCACCGCAACGACACCCCTTCTCCCTCGCGCACCGAACACAAACCGGATAATGTCATTCGACATAAAACCTTTAGTACTAAAAACGAACGCCGTTATAGAATGTGCTACATAGCGAGCGTAAAGAACTGTAGTAGTTTTCTGGGGAGATCATCCTGGATAAGCAAGATGTAGATGATATTTTCCGCTCTTATTTTATCGGTAATAAACGGTTTTAACCCTTTGCGTCATAGTGACATACCCATATGTTACCTTTCTCCATTCAGTTTTTACGATTTTTACATATTTCTCAATAAGTTAAAATGACTTTAATCATTTGGGTCCGCTATTTTAAATTTTCAAATTTGGATTTCGGATTTGAAATCAGCGACCCTAAAAATCTCCCAAGTATCAAGTTTCGTTTAAATTGGGCTGATAGAAAAATGTATGCTTCAAAGGGTTAAACAAACTTTAAAAAGGTACTGTAACTCAAATTCGTATATTTACTTAACGTTTTGTTTCTGTTGTAATTGATAAACGGAGAATTCTCGGAAATTGTTATACCATGCAATTCTCTTCCAAAGAATTACGATGTTGCAATACTTTTCATTGACGCCATCAGTTGCTAACGAGTTTCTAAGAGGTTTCTAAAAAGTTACGCAACTACGAGAGATTAACACTTTTTAATGTTTCGTAAGTTTAATTTTTTTAATATTTCTCTTAATATCAAACTTTCGAGTTCAAAAAATACATTCTGAAAATGTATTGCAAATACACAATTTAACTTTTTTATTTTAAATTTTTGTTTTTTTCAAAAATATTGTATATCGCTTGTTACATATTTAATTTACGATGAAAATTTTGAATAAGAATAATGAGATTTTTATTTCTTACAGCCACGCGATCGTTTTTGATTGGAATAGAATCTGCGTTTGTATGATATTTTTTACAATTGTCGCGATAAATTCTCAAGACATATTTATATTTCGCGGAAGAAAGAGAATTTTACTCGGATTATCACCTTTCGCTTTAGCTCTTCCGATAATCTCCGTAGCTCAAAGCAAAATATTTCTCCTTCCGCGCTCGATTGATTCGCGTCACTTATATAGCTCCAATTCGCCAAGTTGTTATTTGTGTCGAGGGCATTGAGATATCCATTGTTGCCGGCGAGACTGCCCCCGGGGTATTACGAAACCAGGAGGAACTCGCTTTAAAAGACGAGGGAGAATAAAGGGGAAGAAGACGTTTATAAAGAAAGGCGAAGCCTTGGATTGGAGAGCGGTGTACGTTCTCTCATTAGACGAGCGACAACCCTTGCTTTCGATCGTCGAGCGCGTGGGCACTTTGTGCCTGTCGCGGACAGAGAGAGAGAGAGAGAGAGATGCGAAGGAACACACAGGTTCTTCAGTAATCAACATTCGTACCGGGCGCGCGTGTTACACTTGACCGTCTTTTTGCCCGAGCCCCCGAGTGTCTTCAAGCGCAGGCATCACTTTTCTACGCGCGCCTAACCACGCGGCCGTTACCGGCGGACTTAATGAGTTGCCTTTTTCTCTACTCTTTTCATCTCTCTTTTTTCCGTTTTATTCTTTTTCTTCCATTCGTATATGCACCCGTGACGCAGTGCTTTGCAACGCCACGGCTGAGCGCGTTTTAGCAAAAAGGGATGCATACGTGTGTGTATGGTAGCAATAACAGAGCGGGAGAATGGGACCGATCGGCGGTGAACCGAATTGAAATTAAAACGAAATCAAAAACATGACAAACCGCCGGGCGAGTTAGCAGGGCAAATTGGCATGAGTTGATAGCGAGTTGAATCAGTGAGCGGGCTTTTATTTTAAAATCCGATTCACCCTCGATCCCGATCGTCTGTGGTGACCGTCCTGTATAATAACGCGACATGGATGTGAGAAATATAAAATTTTGCAGGGGCCGGTCCGTTTCTACGACAACGAGAGAAAAGCGTACATTCTTCTAAAACAATTTCTGGGTAAGTTACTCCTTGATATTATCGCGGGAGAGAGAGGGGGAGAGAGAGAGAGAGAGAGAGCATTTGGCATTTAGAATTAAATAGATACAGATTAAAGTACGTATTTCGAAATAAATTTCAGAGTATTGGCTATAGTATTAATAAAAGAATTGAAATGAAAAATATGTCACGCGGAAAACGCAGATCGGAACTTTAATTTAACAAAAGAATTTTGTAAATTGCACCATGGATGAAATGTATTTGCGACAGTTCAATTGAATACTGTTTTTTGCGCGATATTGGTAACCGGCTATTTCACATGAGTGGTGTAATTTACGGATCAGTGCGTATATTTCTCGCGATCGATTCGATTTAATAATAAAACAGACACAGTAAATGTGAAAAATTTGTCGCTTCGAAATAAGTGCTTTTAACATGAAACAAGTGTGTTATCTTATCGGTGTGCGCGTTCCTGAATGCGGACCTATCCTTTTAGATGGTCGTGAGGTAAACGTAGGCGAGTACGATAGCATAACCGGCATTCTGAATCTGACTAGAAGAGAGGTGCCGCTGTGGAACGGCAAATCGCCGCCGAAAGACAGGACGGTTCGCATCATCGAGCACTCCACCGTGGACATCACGCTGTACGCGGTGCTAGCCTCGGCCGCTAGTGTCGGTATCGTCTTGGCATCCATTTTTCTCGCCATCAATATCAGATACAGAAATCAAAGGTGACGGCTCCGCCGTAATATGTAACAATTATACAGCACGCGCGCGTAACACGATTCTTCCATTTGGCTCCCAGATTACTTTCCCGGCCCCGGGGAGCCAACGTGCGCGGCTCACACGCGAAACTCAATATTACAGATACATCAAAATGTCATCGCCCCACCTGAACAACCTCATCATCATCGGTTGTATGCTGACCTACAGCAGCGTTATCTTCCTCGGACTAGACTCGCAATTATCGAGCGTAGCGGCGTTCCCGTATATCTGTACGGCCCGCGCGTGGCTGCTGATGGCTGGTTTCTCGTTGGCCTTCGGCTCCATGTTCTCGAAAACGTGGCGTGTACATTCCATATTCACCGACGTCAAGCTCAATAAGAAGGTAACTCGCTAACGATCCTAGCGAGAACGCGGGGGCGCACTTTCGTGTTCAACGTTAACGAGCCCGTACCGTGATTCAGGTGATAAAAGATTACCAATTGTTCATGGTCGTCGGGATATTGTTGGCTGTCGATCTCACGATCATGACGACGTGGCAGGTGGCCGATCCATTTTATCGAGCGATAAAACAAATGGAGCCCTATGTGAGTACAAAAATATGCAAAAAAAAAAAAAATATATATATATATGCCAATGAATATACAAATTTCAATTCCTATGGCCAGTATTCATAGTCGGATCTTATATTTAAGATCATCTTAAGTACAGTCTTAAGATGTCATAAGCCAATCACAGAGCTGTATTAGCATCTTAAGATATTACTTAAGACTGTCTTAAAATAAGAACGGACTATGAATACCGGCCTATATCTTCTATCATAATTCGAAGTGAATTCGCGGTAACGCTCGTTAATACGCGAGTTGCCTCTCGATTGCAGCATCACCCTTCCAGCGAGGACATAATAATCATCCCGGAAAACGAGTATTGTCAGAGCAATCAAATGAATATTTATCTGTTTTGCATATATGCATACAAAGGCCTTTTAATGGTAAGTTAAGCTGAATCGCTGAGCGCCTCGGCGGATAAAATGGCATACGATAGGCACTTACCCGACCGGCTTTCAGATATTCGGTGCCTTTCTGGCATGGGAAACGCGGCACGTTAGTATACCGGCATTAAATGACAGTAAATACGTGGGGATGAGCGTGTACAACGTTGTTATAATGTGCGTCACCGGTGCAGCTATAAGCTTTGTGCTGACTGACAAACAAGACGCCATGTTCATAATGTTGGCGGTGTTCATTATATTTTGTAGTACAGCCACTCTTTGTCTGGTTTTTATTCCTAAGGTACGTCTGTATCTTCCTCGTCGTTTTGCATTTCAAATTGACTGACCTTCGATCGTAGACGATCGAAGGGATTACTTAATTGAATGCTTTCCGTTTAGCATTTTCCGAACTGGAACTTTGTCAAACGGATTTAATTTTAAATCGCTAAAGTCTTACAAAAGTTCTCGTTCATTTAAGCATGATACTATTGATTCGTTTGATACTACCTATTTGTCGCGCGTTCACTCTTCAGCAATCTTCTTATTACAGCACAGAATCTCTGCAGAGCTCTCTTTCGGAGCCTGCTTGGAATTCTGTGAGTCGATGTACTTACTTATTTAAAGAGAGACTTTTCTATCACATCTGCGGTGTCAATCTTCTTTTTAGAATTTATATTTATATTATTAGAGAGAAAGAGTATTTCTCTCTATATTTCATACTATTTATCTATATAATTTTCTTTTCTTTTACTATTTTATGTTAATTTTGGAGCACAGTTGCTTTAGTTAATGTTTTAAACACATTTCATGTTTTCTTTATACGCATGTTTTTAAAGGACCTGTTTTAGAATGATAATAAACGTTTCTATTCTCGGGGTGAGACCGACGAAGCCGAGTAAGTCTCTTGGGATTTTCAGGTAATAGAGTTACGCAGAAATCCACAGGGGGCGATAAATAAGCGGACCAGGGCGACTCTGAGGCCAATGTTGAAAATACGAAGGGACTCGACAGTCAGCGAGTTGGACGAGCGCTTGAAGGAGGCGAAGTTGGTGAATAAAAAATTCCGGAAGCAATTGTTGCAAAAGGATTCCGAGCTTCAGGTAAGCTCTTTTCCGTCCATCAAACTTCTAAACGGCATTACAGCAAATATTACTTCGCTGAAGTTATGAACTTGTTACACGGACGGCTACGTTATGCAGTCTGTCGCAGAATTACCTTTGTTCCTTCAGGTCCTGCGACAAATCTGGAATCCGTTTTTAATGTTCAGCATTAAAATTAAGCTTCGTTGAGAGAACCAAGTCTTGGATAAAAATAAAGATAGATAGAGAATGTGTTATATTTTGTATAATAATTGTCTGCGTTATTTTACGTTTATCTTTGTGTACCAACCAATTTCACTAAAACGTTTCCTCGGCGAAATGTATGCTGTTTAATAAAACACCCGTCCGTGCACTGGACTAATTTGAGGGAGGTCGATGGCGGTCTTCGATTAACGGAAAAGCGACGCACCATCCATCCTTAATTCGGTTATATATAAATAATCACGACGTCATTGCTTCGTGCAGTTCGCCCTCTGAGAATAACAATCTAAAATTATTCAATCTCCCAGTACGCTCGCACGTTTAAGTAATATTGTACTGTACTTAATACTGAAATGTTGCATTCATATCGAGCGCGTGCGTGGTGGCCAGAGGAAGTTATTTCATTATCTTGTATGTTACTTCAGGGATTTTTAAGGAGAATGGGCGAGGAGATTGAGAGCGAAACGCAAGAGACGGTCGACACGTTGCCGGTCCCAAAGCCGGAAGAGGCCGTTAAGAGGGAAGGTAAACATTCCGTTTAACGTTTTATTAAAAGAGATTGCCGTACTTGTCGAATAAAGTTAAAAGCGGAATAGCAAAGTAGCGGAATTTCAAAATAGCGTTATTATTAATAAAAACGTATATTGGTTTTAACACATTTTTTTCACGTGGAAAACTTTTTTAAAATCTCTTTTTTAAATATTCCGGGCTGCAAATTCTATTTAAAACTAGAGTTAATGGAGACAAATTACAAACTCTGCGCCAGTTTAATATATGCAGAATAGATAACATTAAATCAACGTATTAATAATTTCGGTTTATTTATTTGACAGGACCGTCGATAACCACAGAGACGACCGATGTTTCAATGTCCATGTGCAGCTTGAACTCGTCAACCGTTTCGCAGCCAGAGGGTGATTACGTCAACGTGGATCAAGTAGCAAAGTATGTAGTCACGTTTGATACCAAACTCCACCTTCAGATCTAAACCCTTTAACGGAATGTGGTTAAATCGACCATTGCGTATGAACAAATTATTTGACAAAATAATTAATTGCTTCAATGACCATTGAGAATTCAGTGGTAATTCCACAAGACCATATGTAAAACAGAAACTTGACAAAAATACAATTCAGAAATGTGTTCTGTAATTGCAATAATAGAAAGGGCGAATGGTCAGTAGAAACGAGCAAGAGTTAGGATGGAAGAATAAAAATTAAATAATTGTATCTATTATATATGATGAAATAATTTTTCTTTTTGCATGTATAATAAATACAATTATTTAATTTTCATTCTTCCATCCTAACTCTTGCTCGTTTCTGTTCACCATTCCCCCTTTCTATTATTGCATTTGCATATAACGACCTTATTGTCTTTAGTATTTTTGTGTTCTGTAATCTCAATCAATTTCATACCGTTAATCATTTGAAAAAAGATAATTTATCTGGCTTTTTTCAATTTTTTTCAAAAGTTAAGAAAAAATAGATTAAGGCCCAGTTCCACAATCTCCGGTTAACTTAACCGACCGGTTATTCCATTGGAATTGACCAATCGCATTTGTTAATTTTGCTTAACGACAAATGCGATTGGTCAATTCTAATGGAATAACTGGCCGGTTAAGTTAACTGGAAATTGTGGAACTGGGCCTAAAGGCCACTTCAACCAACTCCGATTAACTTATATCGACCGATTAAGTGCCAACCGTGATTGGTCAATCTGCTTAACGACAAATGCGATTGGTCAGTTCTAATGGAATAATCGGCCGATTTGGTTAATCGGAGTTGGTTGAAGTGGCCCTAAATGTTAAAATATTTCGGTAATCTATCTACCCTGCTGACCACGTCTCGGAAGTATCCGGTGCATCCGGTTCGCCGTCCATCCTCAGGATAGTCGCGTGGTGCTTGTTTTAGGAAAAGGGCGTCTCTCTCGAAGGCCACGTCAATCATCATCGACAACGAAAGAGTGGCTGTGACGAGCCAGGCGATCGAGGAGAGCTCTTCTCCGGGCGCTGAGGCGGCGTTGGACGCGACGCCGCCGTCGCTATCGTTAGTAACGACGACGACGACGACAACGGCGATAACAACGACGACGACGATGGCGCATCTGAGGCATACGTGCGATGCGTCGCGGCGTAAAAGCGTCCCCGACGAGGCGGCCAAGGACAGCGAACCGTTGCTGAAGCGCAACAGGAGCCCGGAGCCGCTGCCGAAGGACGTCGTGACCACGCGCTACGGTTTCGTGCCGCCGGTCGTCGAGGAGAGCGACTCCGTGATCCTGGAGGAGACCGAGATCGCGAGACACGTGTGCCGCGTAAGGAGGAGGAGCAAGGACGAGCGCAGGGCGAAGCTCTCGACGCCGCCGCCGACCAAGAACGTCTCCTTCGGCGAGCTCCACGAGCAGAGCTACATCGAGCACGTGATGCCGTTTTCATTGCAATACGTGCCGAATCATCGGCACGCCGGTAAGAACTGGTGCTTGCCAATCCGCGACTGGCAATTAATGGCACACGTATACAAGTAAAATTCGTGTTACAGAAAATGATTTCTATATCCTATATTATAGAATCAACGAAAACAAATTAAGGGCATAACGAGACTAGGTATTAGTGCCAGTAATGATATTTACGAAATAATAAAATAAAATGTAGAATTTAATATCGTATTGATTTCGTTGAATGTTATTACTGGCACTAATACCTAGCCTGACTCGTTATGCTCTTAATTTGTTTTCGTTGATTTAAAATCTTTGTGAGCCTCTTATATATATTACTTTATATTTAATTTCTATATTCTAGATTTCTATATGATTTCTATATATTCGATCATTACACGTATGTCGTGAAATGTTTTTCGAAAATATCAATTTCTTAAATTCTGCAAGAATATGTACATGTTAAAAAAGTTTAGACTTTATAGGGTAGACGGTATTCACGAAAAAAAATTTAATGACTATAAATTTAAAAAATCATCATATACTACCGGAATTAGAAACGATTTTCGGTTCTGGTAAAGCAAGTGATTTGCTCGCTTCTTCTATTTACGGAATGTGAAAAAAAGGAAGGATTATCTTAAGGGTTGATTTTTCGATTTGCATTCATTGAACCTTTTTTACTTGATTTAGTACACACTATTTATTTTACAAGTTCTACAAGCAATTTGCCAGGCTGACTATCGCGTTAAGGTGGCGCCAGACGACATACATACATGGCAAATGTACGCCAACGTCGTTGGCGAATGCATTGGCTACCAATGCTGGGCCAATATTGGCGCATATTCGCTGAATATTGGCCTATATGTGGATATCAATCGTACTGCATATGCATATATGGCCAACATTGGTTCAGCATTGGTAGCCAATGTATTCGTCAATGTTGGCGTACATTTGCCATGTCGTCTGGCGCCGCCTTTAAGGGCCGATTTCACCATCTCCAGTTAACTTAACCGGCCGATTATTGCATTGTAGAGACCCTCAAGGGCTACGTTCAGAAATCCTACTCGACGGGTAGAGTAGCCTTTATTGACCAATCAGGACAAAAAGAACAAAAATTTCTTTATCATGATTGGTTAATAAACGCTACTCTACCCATCGAGTAGGATTTCTGAACGCAGCCAAGTAAGAGTCTGGCCAAACTCGATTGTGTGCTGATTGGTGTTGACATAAAATGGTGGAACCAATCCAAAATCTTAAAAGTTTTAGCGCGAATTATAAATTAGATATAAATCATTTCAGATTTCAGATTTCTTAACCACAAGTGTCATTTTTTAACAGTTCGTAATTTATTTCCTACTAGAAAGCGACAATTTTAACTTTCATTTTTTAACAGATTCGTGTTTTACGTACTAAAATACACAATATTGCGAAGTTTCAGCTAAATCGGAGAGGAGGGAGCTCTCCTTCAGAGTTTTTCCTGAATAAATAAAATTAACTCTTACCTTTCTTTCAATCAATTATTTATCAATTATAGTTGATTCTCGCTGGACACAAAGCTGCTTTCCTTTTACATTAAAGTGAGACTGAGTAACTCAGTTATATGAATATTTCATACTCAGATAATAACGTCATTTCTCAGTGAGTAAAAGGAACGTGCAAGTGGGAAAATATTAAAAAATGAGAAAATTATTTACAATATTTATCAATTTATTTATAATTATTTTTTGTCATTTCGTACTTACCTGATTATTTTGTTGATACATTTAAAACGTTATTTTTAATGTGAGTTTCACTCTCTCACTAAAGCACAAGGTTTCCAGCTTATGCAATTGTTGGTAAAAATTCAATTAAATCTCAGTTGCCAGCGTCAAAAGGAACGTGCATTTAACTGAGTGATTACATTTTACTGAGTGATTATAAGTGAGATTTATCTGAGTTTTCGTGTAAGAGGAAAGCAGCTATTATTCTATATTTGTCATACAGAACATGTCATCTAGTCTCTAATTAATATAGAAATTCTATATAGAGTGCATTGTTGTTTAGCGCAGCCGCCATTGTATGTCACGGTGGCCGGACTCTTACTTGAGGATCTTTATTGCATTGGAATTGACCAATCGCATTTGTCGTTAAGCAAAATTAACAAATGCGATTGGTCAATTCCAATGGAATAACCGGCCGGTTAAGTTAATTGGAGATTGTGAAATCGACCCTAAGCCGCTTCCAGACGACATGACCAATGTACGCCAACAATGGCCAATGTGACATTGGCCTTGTTATGTGTATAAATTCCATGTGGCCAATTAGAATCACGCATTGTCAATATTGACATTGGATGACATTCGCTCTGAAAGCAGTTTTTTAAAACACATCAAAGGAGACCAACGTTGGCTTTTTACATTAGTAGTCGATGCATTCGCCAAAGTTGGCGTACATTGGCCATGTCGTCTGGAGCCGGCTTTAAACGCGTCTGTTCGTCTTTCAACTTTAAGTGATCGAGGTCACCCGGCATCCGCATCCGACATGCGATCTTGTTGACTAGATTTCCCTTAGATACCTGTAGATATTGTGCGCGGACGCGAGACGATACGTCAGGCGTTCTGTTGACAGGGAAGTACGACGAGTCGATGTCGACGATCATCCAGCGTTCCATGTCGGAGCGCACGCGGGAGAAGTGCCTGCGGCTGCACATCGGTGGCGGCCACCCCATAGTCGAGTGCTCGCACCGCGTCGCACGTCGCATGTGCCGGCACGCGGGTTCAAAGCTGCGTCACCAGGCACGGCTGGAATACGTGCAGAGCACCCCGAATGTGGCGACGATGCACAACGGCAAGCACGTCGCGGCGAGTCCGCGCGATGGAAGCGGCGACGTGAACGGTAGCGTCTCTTGGTCCCGTTGATTACGCGTCCGTACAGCAACGGAAATTTGCGGAATACTAAACGACCGGAAATGTACACACGTCCGTGTTTGATACGTAAAGAAGAGAATTCGCTAATAATCAGAAACCCTAATGATTTAGCAAATTTATAGCCGTATCGAGTCTGTTTTCCATAATAATTAGGTCTCGGGGTCTATCTTGCATAAAATTATAGTAATTACCCAAGGAGAACAGAAAAGTCAAAATAATGTCAATTTGACATCATATTGACCAAATTTATGTCATTTTTTGGTCATGATTGAAATCTCGATCTAAAAATCAAAAAGACATAATAAAAAAGGAGTCAATATAAAGTCATTTTTAAGTCATCTGAGATCGAGATTTCAATCATGACCAAAAAATGACATAAATTTGGTCAATATTATGTCAAATTGACATTATTTTGACTTTTCTGTTTTCCTTGGGTACGACTAATGAAAAGTTTTGTATTGTCGCTCCTGGTGAAAATTTTTCTTAAGAATTCTTTATATCATTTTTCAGAATTTTTATATAAATTTTGGAATTTTTCAGAATTTCTGTATAATTTTATAATTTTTTAGAAAATTTCTCAGATTTTTAGACGAATTGGAACACTTTTCAGAAGTGCTGAGAAAGTCTACATCTTTTCTAGAATTCTTCACGTATGTGAATTCTGAATATTCCAAGATTTCTAAGATTTCTCATTCTACAATTTCTGAAAAAACCTTATAAAATCTGAAAAAGTTTAAGATATTTTTTCTGAAATCTTTATAAATTTAAAACATGATAAATTCTTAAAAATACGAGATATTATGAGAATTTTTTTCACCAGGGGCATAATAGATTTGTCATAGCAAAGACTTTTTATCAAAATCCATTCAAAGTATGGTTCGAAATTTTTAACCAAACATATTCCTTGAGACAACGTACGTTTTCGTTATCGTACTAAAGGAAATTTGATAAATTAAAGATTTTTATTGCAGCAAAGAATTGGTTGTTTTAATATGCTGATAATATTGCTTGTGATGTCTGCTGCATCATCGAAAGTTGTTTAGTTATAAACATTAAATTTATGAAGCAAGCTATAATTTTGTTGAATTATCTTTTTTTTAACTTATTTCAATTTTCTTTTGATACACTAAGAAAAAAAATCGGTTGTACGGATTAAATTTGTATTGTTGTTGATCCAATGATTGATTTAACAATTATTAAGTTGCATTAAAAAAGGCACAGTTTATTCATGTCAACCATTAAAATTTTTAAATCAAGAATTAGTTAATTCAACTAATGTTCAATTAAACCAACTAATGTTTAGTTGAACGTATCGGACTAAATATTTTAGTTTGATAAAACACACTTTGCGTTTTTCAACAAATGTTTGTTCTCAGTGTACAGTACAGAAAAATTGCAAAGATATTGCAGAAATATTCCATTGCAAGATTGCGTTTATTTTTTGTGACTGCACTAATTTTGTGATTGCATTAGTTTTATGGTTACATGTTAAAAATATTTTTCAAACATCCTGTTTTAGATTTTTACATAATATGTTGATGAGATACCGCAAATTTCTTGCTGTACAAATAGCGTTGCATTTGCGCCAAAACTAAATATAAAAAGTCGGTAGATTTTTACGGCGAAAAATGAGACGATAAAAATCTTTGAAACGTTAGGTCAATAATGGGAAATAAGAGAGTAATTTTGTTTGGATACATAATACACGCATCACTTTATTAGCTTGTTCGATATTGAGTTCATAATATTAAACATTGAATTTAAAAGTATTGGTAACAAATTAATAACTGTTGCGTTCGAGTTCGTGTATCATATGTTCAGCAGCTATCGCATCTCGCGAGGTAAATTACAAGCACTTATGTTAAGGCAGTTACAAATTTCGTTTAATAACAAAAGCGACGGCAGCCAATAAATTAATAAGGTATATAATACGTCCGAATAGCAGTATAATTACCCAGTGAAGTTATTGATATTCGGCTAATTGAATGCATCGGGTAATTACCTATCCAAACCTCGCGAAATATTCATATCTTCATTATTCGAGTACGAACGCTCGACGTTAAGGGAACGTCGTATTACACATTGAAGTTACGTCTATTTGGACATCGTGTCTAAATGTGTATTTCGAACGCTTGCCTACGAGAGTGAAGGATATACTCGTACAACGTCGAGCGTGTTGGATTTTGGCGCGGATGTAACGAAGTGGCATCCATCGTACACTCTTAAAAATATCGGTGTATTTTGACATCAATGGTGTGGATTTTAACCCCATATTGGTGCTTATATAAATTCTCACCATGTTGGTGTGAAATTAACACTGTCTGCACGGAAAAAAGTAGCTGCCGTAGCTAAAAACTGCGTGTAACTAAATTGCAGTCGTAATATATATAGATAGCGAACATCTTAGCTGTGATACCTATTTTATTGCTGTCGTGACTATAAATTTCTAAACTACAGCAAACACTTTGCTATAGTTTAGAAATGTATAGTTTTTTTCGCTATGATAACGAAAAAACTTTTTGCTACCATAACTAATCATGATTTGCTAAACTGTGTTTGCTGTCGTGACTATACATTTCGTTTGCTGTAGTTTAGAAATTTATAGTCACGACAGCAAATCATGATTAGCTATGATAGCGAACATTTTTTCCCGTGTGCTTGGTGTGAAAAATTCACATTGTTGCCGTGTGAAATTAAATGCCAAGTGCTGTGACGATTGGTTGTTTGTAGTCACGTGTCGCGTCATTGCATCAAAGTTTGACATCACATTGTCGATGGACAGAAAAAATGCTGTTGCTTCAATTAAAGTGTACGTCATGAGCTGCCACAAACATAAGAAGTTCATTCAATTGTATTATGATTGGACCAAATATCTAGATTATTCTTTTAATAATCTAAATATTTGGTCCAATCATAATACAATTGAATGAACTATTTATGTTTGTGGCAGCCCGTGACGTAGACTTTAATTGAAGCAACAGCATTTTTTTTCAGTGTGTGAAAGATTCTCAACAACTTGGTGTTAAAGTTCACACCAAATTGTTTAACCACATGGGTGTGGTGAAATTTCACACCGATATTTTTAAGAGTGATAGTCGTTGAGACAGCCCTCGACCTTGCTCGTCTCCTCGCTTGCAGGTGGTTCCGCGGTGAACGTGTCGAAGATGTACAGCGCCGTATCGGACGGTGAACTGCTGGATCTGACGATTCTGCCGATCTTTCAGAAGCTCCTCACCGAGCGGCACAAGAGCACTGCCAGGCGGGGCTATCGCTCGAACATAGCTAGTTGCCCGAATATATCCATCAAGTGCGACATCGTCGAGTACCTCTAACGGCCAAGCCGGCGGCGACCTGACGCTTTCTCCTCACCGCGCCGGCACGCGCGCTCATGCGAAATCACGTTTCCCGTCACGGACCCACCGATCCCGTGCAGGGCGTGCTAGATCGGTCATCTAAGTTAATTAGTTAATCTCGCGGTTCGCGCGAGCGTCTTTTTAGATTGTTGCGCCCCGAGCGAGCGGTCGGCGACGTTGTTCGGCGATATAACGCATCGTTAAATCGAATCGTATTTCAGACGGTTTTTACCACTCCGTTGATTTATTTATAAGAATGACGATGGACTTGGAATACCGCTACCGCGCCACCGCAGCCGGGTTAATTAATTATTCGTTCCGTCTCTCGCGTCCTCGCTCTACGGCACTCGATATATCACGGTAAAGCGCGGACGAGGACGAGAAAAAAAAAATATGGAAAATTGGATAACGTAACGCTCTAGTAATAATAACGCTCGAATCGTATAGCTCCTCTCATCGAGATGCGAAAAAGACGGTCGGCGAATAAAGGTAAGACTTTTTCTATAACACACGAGAGATATTTTCTAAAGACGACGATTATTTAAGCGTAGGAGCATAGAGGGCGAAACGAGGGAGAAAGTTGAAGAGGAAGAAAAAAAGATAAAAAAAAAAGAGAAGAGAAATCGCAATCGAAGTTTAACGAAGTCTATCGCGAGCTCGAGGACTCAAAGTCACCGAGATCCCAATATCTGCTCGTCTCTCGCTCGTCGTTATTTGGTCTCTAGACGTAAACGGAGTAAATGTACGGATTTGCGCGCGATATTATCGAGCACACTTAGTTACTTGAACGTCAGTCAATAGATCCTGTATCTCATTAGTGACGCAGCATGTTACGCGGCATATAACAAACATCGCGGTGAAGCGAAACGAGGGAAAAACTTCGTACGTATCCGTGATAGCAGCACACGCATTTTCGAGGGGGGGGGGGCGAAGTCGGGAGGAAGGGAGGGACGGGGGTCGTCTATGCAATCGATATAGCGTGTCGCTTTCGGGGTAGAGGGGTGGAGAGAGGGTAGGGGGAGGGGGGAGGGGGTGGACCCTAGCAGCGAACAAATATTGTTTAAATATTTCCTAGTACGACCGAAGAATATTTTTGTGACGCGACTTTGAAACATTGAACTAGTTCTAGTTAACGCGACTTAATCAATTAATAACGAAATATATAACCTTCGAGATATTTACAAGACAAATTACAGGAAAAAATAAACCAAAAGAAGACATTTGCTAGCCGCCCGGCAGATCGAAAAGATGGATCTAGCTGTTGATTGTTATAGTGATTTCCAACTTGTAAAGCATTTCTCGTTCGTGACGACGAGAATCCTGGAACAGGGGCGTAGCCAGGATTTTATTTCGGCGGGGCGGGGAAGGGGGGAGATTTAAAAAAATAAAATCACAGAACTCGTAACTTTTTAAATTAAATACACTGTTAACTCCTGACTCCTTTGGGTCATTTTTAACTATTCTATAGGTCGCCACTGCTCTTACTCAATATGTTGTTAATTTCGACTCCTTGTTTTGGTTAAATTAACGATAAATGTGGTCATTTTGACACACACATAGTTAAATATTAACCAATGTTTTAGTTAAAATGGCGACATATTGGGTAGGAGCAGTGGCGACCTATAGAATAGTTAATAAAAATGACCCAAAGGAATTAACAGTGTAAGATAACAATATTAAACTAGAAGCATGCGTCTAGGTTTTTTTTAGATAATTTGTCGCGAGTACCTCCTCTATTCACTCATTGCATTTCTAAGGTAGGTTTTAAGAATTCTTAATTTCCATTAATAATAATCATTAATAAAAGCCATTTTATTTCTCTCTCGGGCTTTCAACCTTTTATTTTCATATTTTCATATTTGGTTCCAAAATTTCGGGGGGGGGGGATTTATCCCCCTAATCCTCCTCTCTGGCTACGCCACTGCCCTGGAAGATTAGGAGCATTTACAAGCGTCTCCGTCGGCTAACAAGTGTTTTTTAAAGAGAGGGAGAGAGAGAGAAAGAGAGAGAGAGAAAGAGAGTGAGTAAGAGAGAAAGCGTGTATGTGTGTATATATAATCTATAAGGACTGTTGAGGCGAAGATATCGAGAGCGTGTTAATTAGGAGCGTGTCCGTTCTCTCCTTCGAGCGCCCGTTTTCACGAGGCTCGCCAAATCTCAGGCCGGAAAGGCGGCAGGAGCGGTATTTTACAAATACTAAAAGTAAGTTTTCCCTCGCGTACATTTCTAAAATAAATAACTATGTGTTTGTAAATATATGTTACAAAGTAATGTATATTCATTGAATATTTCCTACACACACATATACACACACACACAATAAGACAGACACACACAGACACACATACATACATTTAACTTGGCGCGTCTAGCCAATCCTAGGGGGTAATTATGTGAACGTTCACCAAGTATATTTCGTTCTCCGCTAGGGTGCTGTGTTCAAAAATACCTCGAGGAGTATGGCGGAGCATGTTAATAAAATGCCTTCGGGTATATCCCTAGAACTGATAATTATCGAATCGAATCGAATCAATGCATGCATTGTCAATTGCCCCATATCCTTTCGTTTTCTACGTGGAGCGATAAAGACACACGGTTCCATTCTACGCGAATCACGACGAGGAGATACCCGTGAGGAGTATCGAATCGAGCGTCTCTCCTGCTCTAGAACGGGGTTGACTGTATCCAGGCGCGCGGATCGCGTCAGCGGGGGAGGGAAAAATGTGCGGTCGAAAGGTAAAGCGGGATACGCCGCTCCTTTATGCGAGTGAAATTGAGTTTTCGTTATTCCAACTTGCGAGTGAACTCATTAAAAGTAGAGCTCACTGAGTATTTCCGCGAGAGATTCCCAAGTTTCCTAAGTTGCGGTGGTTTCAGACGGCGCGGCCTAAGTCGACGTAACTTGTGACGTATATTCACGACCGAAGTTAACGCGGAAGTCTAAAAGAAGAAAGAGATAAAATCTCTTTTCTTTTCCTTTCTTTCTTTTTCTTTTTCTTCTTTTTTTTCAAACGCGACGCGCAGTTAGTCGTTCTCGTGTAACGGTACCCCGTTTTACGGCACGGAGGCGTAAAGTTCGCCGTGCAGTTCGCGTTTTAAATATAGAGACACAACGATTTCAAATTCATCAAGGGCGACATCGCGACTCTCGATACAGGTCTCGCGTCGTTGGAACTTTTTAGCAGGTGGAACGACGCGCTAAACAATGCGGCGCAATATTCTCAGATAAGTTAAGGATATAAATTTATTTCCGGTCGATACCGATCGGTACGCATGACGAAACACTCGACGCGTTTGTACTCGTATTCCTACTGTTAGAGCATGATCTTAATATCCCATAATAATTACGTAAGCCAGTGGTGTCGCCGGTGGGCAAGCCATGCCAAAAGTTTTTTACAAATCGTCGCGAGAACAAAATAAAAAAGGGAGGAGAAAACCCGACAGCAATATAAATATATCTGCGACTAATGTATGCGTGTGTGCAGCGAAACCGAAGGTGATTAAGCGAGTGTGATAAGAGAGACGAAAAGCGCTCTTTCTTCGAGATACATACATCACTGTGACACACGGATGTATCTTTTGTGAA
The DNA here is from genome assembly GCA_003063815.1 of Aphaenogaster rudis. Taxonomy (NCBI): domain Eukaryota; kingdom Metazoa; phylum Arthropoda; class Insecta; order Hymenoptera; family Formicidae; genus Aphaenogaster; species Aphaenogaster rudis. The sequence goes on from NJRL01000460.1 coordinate 205,077, forward strand.
AAATGGGCGAATTAAAAGTGATCGACTGGAATTCGTTCTGTAAAATCCGATCGCCAGACTTCGAAACTGGGAATATTGGCGCTAAAACTTTTCAGTTTCTTCCGACCACTTCTCGCGAAGAGAAAAGTTTCTTTCTCTCGATCAAATGACGTGCGATTCGAGCAGTTAAATTTTTAATAAGAAACGGAAACTGAACCAACGCGGATTAAAAATACGATTTCGGTGTAACTCTATTCCCGCCGATTTCTTTTAATTCAAGAATTTCTTGCAGGAATATCTTACAGGGTTTCATTATCAGCAAGCATCACTAGTGAGGAGTTAACGACTTTAGGGGGGGGGGCGATTAACATTTGTTAACATTGTTATCGACTTTTATATATTATTACTATTTACATCTCTCTATACCTGTACATATACTTTCGCAAGAGACAATGCATGTATCGTCAATTATCACGCGTTCAAAATATTCATCGTACCTCCATTTCGAAGAAACTCTGCAAAAAATAAGTAAATTCAAAGGGATCGTGGAGAGGGAGCCCCATCGTGTGTGAATGAAATTAAGAACACAGTGTCGCAGGTCGCGTTTCCCGTCCTTTTAGCTCGCCTATTTTTTGCAGTAGAAGAGTAAAATAGTTTACGAGTGCACTTACGAGACGATCCAGGCTCGTCGTAACGTGAGAGATCGATAGCATGCCGGATAAGGATAAAATTCTTACAAGTTACCGGGGCACGTGTGATATCTTACTATCTAAAAGTCTATCGAGGTAATTGCTGCGCAAGGCGAATCTTAATGTTCACCGCTGTCTACTCTCAATAAAGTGGCTGTCATTCAATAAATACTTGCCCTTTTACTTTATACCGTGACAAGAAACACACAGGCAGTATTACGTATATTACATTAATATATAATATGTACAATTTATGTATATATTAATATATAAATATGCTATTTAAATATGCCACATGTGAATATGTTACTTGAATATTTCTCGACGCTTCGTTGTAAACAAATCTTTTTGCATATAAACTAGCAGTTAAAAAGTTATTTCGCTTTTTCAAGTATGAATATAACAGGCGATCACGATCCATCGTGAATAAACAAAATGCAATTTAGCAATATTGGTTTTTTTCCACATAGTTTTATAATGCATAGAAAATGGAAACAACGGTAGGTACAACGGTTTAGATTTTTAATACATTTGCAAACGCGGATTAAAATATTCCTATTGAAATTGCTTAATTGACTATGTTTACACAGCGGCTTATAATCCGGTTTAATATACAGGGTGAGGCACCTAACTCGACCACCTTCAATTACCTGTAAACTATTTGTTATATGAAAAAATGTTTCAAACACAAAAGTCGTATGGTATCAAGTGGGATACGTATCACTCTCGCTCATTGATCGACTACGCACTTGTATTGCATGATTGTGATGAACAACATTTTCACCATTACTTACATTAAAAATTATTTAAAAGTATCTCAGTAATTACTAATTTTTGAACCCATATACCTTAATAGTTTTTTACTCAGTGTTCAATATTCTTTCGAATTGCAGGGTCAAATGTTACATATTCCATTTAAAAAACTCAAGGTGACCTCGACAAAAAAGAAAAATAACAAAATACTAATTATAATACCGCACGTCCACCTTGATACCATATGACTTTTGTTTGAAATATAACTTTTTCATATAACAAATAGTTTACGAGTAATTGAACGTATGGTCGAGTTAGGTGCCTCACCCTGTATAACTATCCGATCTAAAATTTTTCTTTTTTAATCATAATGATTATTTAAATACAAGTCTATTTTGATATTCTAAATATTTGAATCAATCTCTTTTAATATACGTATACTCAGGGTTGGAAAGTTACTTTATAAAAGTATCTAGTTACAATAGTTACAGTTTTTTCATTGAAAATGTAACTAGTTACAGTTACAAGTTATCGATTCTGAAAAATAACTCGTTACAGTTATAGTTACTTAAAAAGTAACGTTACTTTGCAGTTACTTTTTTGCAATAAAAATTAAAAAATCAAATCTACACTTACTGATAAAAATTTATTTACATTAAATACAAAATCAATACTAATGATGCTAGGCTCTCGGATATAAAATCAAAGATAATTTGGAAGAAAGCCAATGTGAGCCAACGCCATTGTCGGGGCAAATAATAAATTTATTATTCAAAAATACACTATACAAATCTACCCAGTGAAAACAGCCTAGTCAAAATGATGTCAATATGACGTCAAAACCGTCGTTTATCATCATTTTCTCTGTTCTACCTGGAGGTCGATTGTGTACTTCAAAACTTTGTGAAAATTACAAAAGTGAGCGAATTTACTAGAATATTTATATAGTATAATTATATAGAATATTTTTATAATTTCATTAGTTAACACCTGGTGAATTCGCTCACTTTTGTAATTTTCACTAAGTTTTGAGATACACTGCACAATCGATCCCTTGGAATACAAGCAAAATTATTATTTATGTGTAAACATATTTTAATTCATCGATTAATTGTGATTTTGTAGCCATTTTTCACTGGTTCATCAGATGCAAATGAATCTGTGCACAAAAATAATGTGCCAAAAAGTTTATCAATATTGTCTAGACCATATCTAAGGAAGAGACTGAAACAATCTCGACTTGCATTTTATCCAATCAATGAAAATAACATGCGATGTAAAGCTGACAGAGCTGGGATTGCTGGGAATGCAGAGAAGTAATGCAATATTAACAGTATCTATAGTTATATAAGATATGAATAAATAAATATAAATATAAATAAATATAAATAAATAAATAAATATAAATAGATAAATAAATAAATAAATAAATAAATAAATAAATAAATAAATAAATAAAAATTAATTAATATAAATATAAATAAATATAAATATTTTTCTTATAAATAAGTAATTCATGATATTTGATTTTTAGTATTATAAAAATTTGTCATCATCAAAAAAAGAATTACAAAAACAAAAGAATCAATGCTCGCGACATCGACACAAATATGAGCGACCAAATACACCAGAAGGTTTAATATTTTATTTTATTATCACTTTTTTATGTTATATATAATAAATATAATCTTTTTAAAGGTTTTTGGGATCCGGAGTTTCCCGAGACATTATCATGACAGTAGAATATGTTTCGTCATTCGAATCTGATTCTCAAGGTTTCATTGCGACTCGTGGTACAGAAACATTATCATAATATAACGTGTACAATCCTTTGGTTAATGTACTAAGTAATCAAGTTGCGCCTCGCCCTATATTATTGTTTATTTGAAATTCATATTCACAATGTTCTCATCTGTGAAACCGTTGAACCGTATGTAATATATTTTGTCTTTTACTCTCATTCAATATAATTTAATTTTAATCGTGCATTTATATTCCTGTATAGAGTGACTGTCATTTTAACGCCTGTTTGACGTCAAAATGACAGTCAAAATTACTATCATGGTATGGGACGTTATGCGGTCAGATTTGCCATCATTTTGATCACTCATTTTGACATCATACTCCTCATCAATTTGATCATCAAATAATGTCACTTTGACATCATTTTGACTAGGTTGTTTTCACTGGGTAAAAATCGCAAACGTTTCGGCTCCGATTTGAATCCTCCTCAGTGTATACAATTAAAAGTGATAAATGAAATGGTAAATGAAATGAAATTCACGTCACAAATGAGAAATACT
>NJRL01000461.1:31782-56481 GCA_003063815.1 Aphaenogaster rudis
CTTACTAATTAATTCATTTGGTGGAAGTAACGTGAATTCATTCATCTATTTTTTATTATAATTTAGTACTGAAGAGGACTCAAATTAGAGTCGAAACGTTTACTTTGTATTGTATATTCATATTGTACATTTGATGAATAAATAATTTGTTTCGCCTCGATAACGGCGTTGGCTCACATTGGCTTTTATTATATCGTCTTTAATATTATATTTTAAGTTATTTACTCAGATATTTATGACAGCGATCAGAAATTTATATCAATAATCGGTAATATCGATACTCTTCAATTATCTCCGGACCCTTTGGTGATCACGAAAATTTATCCAGGGTTAACTGTCTTTAACAGTGTAAGTAAACGCAAAGAATTTCTTAATAAAAAATTGTGAGTTTGGATTTGATATGATTTATTCTCTAAATAATTAACAATTTTGCAAATGCATAGATACTTCTATAAGACTCCATTCTAGTATCTTCCTTCCAGTAGGCTATTATACATGTTTTATTAGTATATAAATTGTAGTAAATATATATAATATTCACAAAGTAATTCACATTTTCATGACCGCAATTTAATAAAATTTATATAAAACTCGTTTGTATAACAAAAACAGCATTAGGTGTATACATTGGTGTTTCTATATTTCTAAATGATCATTCTTCATCATTATTTGTCGTTTGTCATTGCATTCCAATATCTAAAGACACTTGAAAATACTTTCAGTATTGTTACAGATTGAAGGCAACTGTGTGTTGTAATACTTATGTATTATCTGAAGTTTTCAAAATAATATCCACACAAAAGACACTTTAGAAACACGCGCGCACATTCACATGTTTACATTCATCCTCATCCTTAATAGTTGTACTTATCTCTAAATTTTATCTACATTTTTTATTTTAATATTGGCTTCTTATGAATGGATTTTTATTAAGATTAATCCAATTATTTGCATCCAAAGTCTTGTTATTTTTATTTGTGATAAACTAATGATTATTTATGAACTTTATTTCTCTCTTTTTATCACACTGTACGGCGATGTACTACACCTTATTGAGCTTAATTATAGTAAGATAATGCTATGTTGGCACGCATAACGAAATTGATGTACAAAAAAGTATATATATATATAATATTATAAAAATATATTTACAATAATTTAAAGTACATAGGTTGTTTTTTCAGAAAATACCCCGCATCCGTCGCACACTGAAATTTATCAATCATACGGTGCAAGATTGATATATTTCGTCTTCATTATCAAAGAGAGACATATATTTTATTTTTATCCGTAGATAAAATATGAAATATTTTTATCATCTAATATCTAATTCTAAGTTACTATGAACGGAATTTTCGAGGTACTTAATGTCGTGTATCAATATTTTTAAACGTAATAACTTACATCAGTGGCACTCTTCAAATTATTTAAGATTAAGGCACTTTGAATTCTTACATCGCGATTATAAAAATTTTATCCACATAAAGAGTGACAGTATTAATATTGTAAATCAATTCTGTTATTATTTAAAAACAATGTCGGTTTTTATTGAATAGATCAGTGATGGGATTTAATGAATGTAGATAAAAATGTGTGACAGAATCTATATCTTCTTTATACTGAGATCGTATTTTCCTGAATGCTATCAAAATCTTCATTGAAAATGTTTTCTCTTTTTTAATGATATTTATAATTATAAATAAAATTATGAAAATATAATTATAAATTTTATAATTTTTATCATAAATATAACTACAAATAATTATACAAAGTAATTTAGCGAAAAAGATCAATAATACGAGAGATAATAATTTTAGTTATGATGAAGAAAAAAGTTCATATAAGTATGTGAGTAATCCAATATATATATAAGTATCCAATTCGGAATAATTTCCGAGATAGAGATCTCACGACTTATTTATATTATTATCGCAATGTTTTTTATTTGCAATGTAAAATAGCTCTATTTCGAAAGCCAATTCGGACATATTCATATGAACTTTTTCTCTTCACTATGACTAATCACCTCATATTATTGATCTTTCTGTTTGAATCACTCTTTATTTATAATTTTTGTTATATTTATAATTAAAATTAAATTTTTCCAAGGAAAATATTTCAAAGAGAACTTTGTTAACACTTAGAAAAGTATGATCTCTCTCTCTCTCTCTCCCCCTCACTCTCGCACTTATAATACATCCGCTCCTAAAACAAAATATTATTCATCTTAGTTACGTCCGATAGCTCGTCACGAAGACACAAATGATAAAGGGGGAATAGTGAATGTTGACTCAAAAATCGAGCCGAAAACTAGACTTGCAACTAAATCCCATCACTAAAATAGATCATTCAAATCAAATTTAAAATTAATTTCATTTAGTTATTGGTTTTCTGATATTTTTTATCACGCTATATACATACACATACTAAGCTTTGTCAAATGTATGTATTAGTTTACTGTTTCTGAAACACGGTTACAATCACGTCATATTTCACTCAAAACTTTTAATTCTTTAATCAATCTCTTATAAGGCATACATGAGATAAGGATCAAAAATGAACCCGAGGATCTGCCAACTACGAGTCGACCGCTTTTACACGAACCCACGCGTCACCTTAAATTTTATCAAATATATGTATTAGTTTATTATTTCCGAAACGAGTTATAATCACCGCATACTTTTTCATTCACAATCTTTAACTCTTTAATCAACCTCATATAAATCGAGACACATATAAGATGAAGATCGGTATCAAATTCAGAAATCTGCAAATTATGAATCGACCATTCCTACGTGGAGCTACGCGTCGGCAAATTTTGCCACAAATGTTTCATGTTTAATATTTTAATTTCACATGTAAAGCAAATTTTACATATATCGAACATACAACTTATGTTATTACTGCAATAATCAAATAGAAAATTGTTTAAGCGCGACTGTTTTACCGATCGACAGTGGAATTAAACTGATTCTTCTCGTTAGACATAGGTCATTGAATCATTTGTAAATATCTATTTTCTTCTAGTAAAGAGCTAAGCGAAGATGTCATGTCGTTGACAACCATGTTGGCGCTAGCTGGCAAAGGTTGCGGCAACGACATAGGATGTGTCGAGCTGGAGACATTAGTCTCATGGGTTTGAGCGTTAACGGACCAGTTCCTACATTGCTGGACGTACTCCAATGTCCTGCGGAAAGAGTCTTGTCTCATACCTTGAGGCGGCTTTATCGGCGAGCCTTGTTGCGACTGACTAATATCTCTGCATTGTATTTCCGGCAACGGTCCACCATGTTGATCGTGATAACATTGATTTCCGTAAGTCCATGCACAATTACAGTTGTATTGAGCCGGAGGATTCGTGCGTGTTTGACAATTATGCGCGCAGGTTTGTTGCATTCTGCAGTTAGTCTGTTGAGTGTTACAAAGTTGTGGTGACGTTCTCTTTGAGCCGCCGCCACCGTCGTTGATCTGACGATGCGCATTACTTGGATGAATACAATTATTAACTTGCAGACAGGGCGCCGATTGTTGAGTCTGCTGTTGACAGCTTTGAAGATTTGTCGCGAGCGTAGTGATCGGTTTGCCCTGATTCGCATGGTTCAATTGAGAACAATGGGGTGACATCGGACCGCATTGATTGGTCACCGGAGATTGTTGGGCAGAGTGCACGTTAGGCATCTGACCGTTGGACGTTACCATAGGCCTCGTGCACTGACCGGAAGACTGGCTGCATTGAGCGTTCGAATGAGCAATAGTCGGCGGATTGGTCATGGGCCCACTCTGCTGAGTGCAATGCGGCGACAATTGCTGACAGTTATTCGTTAGCCGCATCTGTATAGTATGATTGGATGGTGTGCAAGTCTGATTAGAATGATGACCACCAGCTTGACCACCGGTGCCGTTGCAGTTCGCGTTCATTTGACCCGCACAACCGTAACCCGGATAGTAAGCATGATGTGCATGGCTCTGAGGACAATTTCTGGAGAGTTGGGCAGAGTTCTGGGGCAGGTTTTGCGGCGCGTGTTGTGGCGCCAAAGCGCCAGCTGCGGGAGATGTCAACGGCTGATCGCTCAAGTGAGTCGAGGCATAATGGGAACTCGGTGACATGACTTGACCTGCGGCTGGGCTTGCTACTTGTCCGCCGGTGACTTGAGACCCATAATTCGGCGGCGGGCAATACTGCGACGGCGGTTGAGTCATGCGTGAATTCGGACATTGGCCGTAAGACGCAGGCGAGGGATTCTGATAGTTCGGGCAGGGTTGCTGTGCGACTTGCTGAGAGGAATAGCAGTTCTGCTGGTGTGACTGATGCGATTGATTGTAATTACACGTGGGCTGCACCTGTCGCTGATAGTGCAAAGGATTTGTGCATATCGGCGACTGGCAGATCGGTAAAGGACTACCGCGATAGCTGATTTGATTTCCGCCTGCTTGAACCTGTAACAGCAATATCAATTTCGAAGTTAAAAGGAATCAACGTAAAAAAAATGTTACAAATTTGAATAATTTAAGAAACACGTTAGTGTGATTACCTGATTCAAATACTGCATCATCTCGTCGGGAATGACCAGTTTGTTTTCTACCATTTCACCCTCGCCCATCTCATCTAGAATCACCTCCTGATTGGGATGATGCTCGGGTTGAAGCTCGGGTAATTGTGCCGATCTCGGCCTAGGCGGGATCGGAGGAGAAGTCCTTTGGGCTGGGTTACTGCGAATAGGTTCGGACATTCGTCGATCACTTGACGGTTGAGTACAATGACCACTTGGATTATTCCAATCGCTTGGCATCGCCTGAATGCTCTGCATAAAAATATTGCGTCATTTAAAATCGTCTTTTATCGGGTTTAAGCGACAACCATGAAGCATACCTGAAGAGACATATTTTGCGTTTGAACGACGAGATTATTCGTTGAGTAAGGTCCCTGAAGATGATTCTGATCGATCCTGCTAGAAGTGGTGCTCATCTGGCTGCTTCGTCTAGATGTACCCGGACTGATCGGATCATAGAAGCTTTCTGGTCCTAGGCCCATTCTGACGGCGCTAACGACACTCGCTTGGCTGCTTCTTCTGCTACTGAGATCTGCCGATCTCATGCTGCCGTAATAAGTGCTGACGGTGCTATTGCTGTCTCTTCGCGGCTCACCGAACGGTTGCAGCCTCAGTTGAAGATCGGATAGACTTGTCTGTCGCGTTTGGCCCCCGCCACCTTCCATTTTCAGATCAGTGATTCTTTTATTGAGGTCACCAATATTACTCTGAGGTGCAACACCGCGAATTCCGCGCATGTTCGCTACGATCGGTATACTCGGTATGCCTTTAGCGTTCAGTCTTCCTTTCAAACGATTCCTCGATGTGGGCGCCGGCACCTGCAATTGCTGCTGCGATTCCATACCGCCGACCTAAGAAAATCATTTTGCGTTAAAACGTTTCTTGTCCTATCTAGCAAAATCCATGCATTTTTTTCAATTAATTCTCGAAAGACTTACCATAGCACGTAGTGCTACAGGAAGATCGGCGATGTCCAAGTCATCGGGCTCCTCGTTCCATGGTTCTTCGGTGAGGGTGATTCCGTCACCGGTAAGAGCGCCCATCCCCGCGACCTCATCATTACAACCACCCACCAATGGACTACCCTGTTGCTGCATGATGCCGGGCGGACTGTTTGCTTCGCTCTCGGACTTGACGCTAGGACTCGAGAGGCTGGGTGTCTTCGGAGGCAGATCCTCGCTCCTGCTGGGACTGTTACCTCCTGCACCGGCCTCGTCGCTACCTCCACCATCGCCACCACTGCCGCCTTTATGCTTCTTGTTCGCGTAAAACTCGGCGCCGTGAACGGTCTTGACGTGCTTCCTTAGCGACGACGGATCCGTGTACCTCTTTGTACAGCCGGGAGCTTTGCAAATGTACGGTTTCTGGACAAGAAAAACCGATGGAATGATTAAACAGATAGAATTTTTAGGCAGCAATCATTATGTAATCATTTAATTTAATCTATAATAGAAAATCCAAAAGACAATCAAAGATGACAGCTACTAGTCCGCGAAATTAACATTATCTAACGCTTATATCTGTCTTTCAAATCTTTTTTTAAATTTTCTTTCTTTTGAGAAGAAGGATAATACCTCGCTGGAGTGCGTTCTGTTTTGATGCTTTGCTCTATCGCTAGCGTTGCTGAAGGCTTTGCTGCAGCCTGGATACTCGCAGGTGTATGGTTTCTCGCCGGTATGAGACCTGAGATGAGTCTTGAGGTTCTCCAATCGCGAGTAGGCCTTGAAGCAACCTTCGAACTGTATTCAAGAAGATATTTAATTAATTCCGTAATATAATTATGTGATGTAAGAGTGATATAAAATTAACAATAAGTACGATTCCCGAGTACGCTATTCGATAATTAATCAGTGCAGATATTAAAATAAATGAGAAAGAGAATACAAACAAAAGAAGAAAAACAAGCTTTTAAACATTGTACTCTGCATTAAGAAGGTTCTCGCGCTACTTCTTAGTCAATAAATAGTTTATTCTTGAAATTATGATAAAACAATTAAAATAATAATATAAAAACATTATCAATATATATATAACATTTAATTTGCTAATGTCATTAATAATTTTATATGTTATTAAATATTTTTAAAATAACAAAATGAAAGTTATAAAACGCTCATCTAAGTAATAGCAAGTAATGAAATGACATGACATCAAAACAATTAAAATAATAATATAAAAACATTATCAATATATATAACATTTAATTTGCTAATGTCATTAATAATTTTATGTTATTAAATATTTTTAAAATAACAAAATGAAAGTTATAAAACGCTCATCTAAGTAATAGCAAGTAATGAAATGACATGACATCTTTCTATCGGAAGAATTCGTTTACGAACAAGCGTGTGCATTATTCGCGAATGTGATCGAACGTCGGGAGTGCCGGATAAATATACAAACAATCGATTCACGATTGTGATGGAGTATAATATTTGTGACATGGATGCATCGAGGGACATTGGGAAATTGTTGTGACAGATTGGTAAGGTGAACGGAGCTCGTCCGAATGACGGTGAGTCTTCTAAAAAATTAGCAAAAAATTAATGTGGCTAGGGATAAAAAATATGATCCCTTTTAATTTTGAATTTTCAATATTTTGCAAAGTATAGAATTAATTTTAATTGGAATGAAAAAGCATTCCTCGCCTCTTAATTTTGTCGTCTCAAAATTTAGCGTAAAATTTATATGAGAGTAAAAAATTTGTCTGCTCTTTTAATTACGTTTTCTCGAAATTTTGCAAAGTATAGAATCAATTTAAATGAGGATAAAAAATATTTATCTTTTGTTTCAATTTCGGATTCTCAAAATTTCACAAAGTATAGAAACAATTTAAATAGGAACAAAAATGATATTTAAAAAAATTTTTTTTAATTATCTAAAATTCTACAAAAAAAGTTGAATACGCGATAGCAAACTCTTTTCAAGATTATCTCTAAAATTTATACGGAAAACATGAAATATGAATCTGTTGTTGATATAAATTTGATTTTTTCTTGGCTGACGGCACACTTAAGTAATTTAATTCTTGCTTATTTTTATATATTATCTATACATATATTATGTATTATATATATCACACAAACAATGCTTTTTAGGGGATCCGTGATATTTTTGATGCGTACATCGAAGTCGATGTGTTTCGTATAATTTGCATTTATATGTAACTTTATTCAGTTATCGAAAAAACACAAATACAAATGACTATGCGTCATAAACCATAAAATATGAAATATGTTAACATAATAATAATTAATAAATGTTGATAATATAATAATAATTGCATTTCGCGTAAATTTGACTCTTTTATAGTCTTTTATATATGGCTATTTTTCAGTAGAAATAAGATTATCACTAATTGTAAGGATAAAACTTACAAAAATTATTTTATATATAGGTATACTCAATTTAATACAGTTCTACAATTGCTATTTTCATTTAAACGTTTTTAATAGTTGGCAGTGCCAGATCAAATAAAATGTGCGTTGAGTAGTTTGATATTTACGAGATATTTACGAGATTTCTTAAAACCACTGTGCCAGTATTTGCGCGTGTTTGTTTGTAATTAATTAGTATAAAAAATTTTCGGTCAAGAGAATCAAGCAAGTACTTTACTTACGGTACACTTGTGTGGTTTTTCACCCGTATGCCTTCTCATGTGCACGACCAACATGTACTGAGCCTTGAAGGGTTTTTCCTCCCTCGAGCATTCCTCCCAACCGCAAACAAAGCTCTTCTTGTTGGCATGTATGTGATCGTTGTTGATATGTTTCACGAGATCGTCCTGGTTTGGAGAGAGATGCATGCCAGATTAATGTGGATAAAACCAAGTCTTTCAGACCGAGATATATAGATAGTAGTGATATCGTGTTATATCTTTCTCCCTTTCTCTCTAAATTTCAAGAAATATCTCAGCACACACTACATATAAAATTGATTATTCCCATTAACATTCTGCTCAAAGCTCCGAAAATCGCAGTACAGAAATTGTAATTTGTAATTATTCGTGTCACTCTTGGCGCTTGCCCATTGACGTACAAATAAAGAATTAAGATATCGTCGCACGTCCGTATATTACCTGTGTAGGAAACTCGAGACCGCAGTCTCTCCAATGACAATTCGTTTCGATGAAGTCACCAGGTTCGTCTCTGAGATCTTCACTCGGACTGAGACCTTGAGGGTGAGTCGGTGGGGCGGTAGTGGTGGTCGCGTTGGTGGTCGTTGTCGCCGGTTCTCTCTTGACTTTGGTGGCAGCCCGCCTTGAAGAAGTATCAGCCTCGGCTGTCACCGAGCGAGCCGATGATTCCGACGCTTTCCTGCACGATTCTATGCTCTATACATGAGAAAGATATGAAATAAGTATTGTTCTCTAATAGATATATTTTTTCTTTTTATTATTCAGATTGGAGAGCTTGGGATCGCGTGAATGTAATGCTTGCAAATCTAACAGCATTTTCAAGTGATTTGAAACTTCGCAATTACATTCAAGTTCCAATCGTTTATTAATTGCATTGATACAATTGCAATTGTATCAATTTATCATGAATTCATATCGCATTGTGTGATGCATGCAATTTTGCAATTATCGCGTTTATAAAACGCAATGATTCGATCGATTGTTACAACCCATCATAAATCGTTCATGTTGTTACTCTTTTCCTTTTGGTCTTACGTACTCTCTCTGATAGAAATATAACTTCAGATACTTGATTAAGGGCGTATGCAGATTTATCCAACTCTGCATTATGTTACGATACAGGTTGACAGATAATAAGTATTCAAATGCTAGTTAAGCTATATTCGAAAAGATCGATGAAAATGGAAATAGAAATGTAAAATGTCACATTCTTACCGTTATAACTTAATGTAAGCATATTTTATTTGCTTCTTGTTGCCACGCGTAATAAATATTTAAGCAGAAATTCAGGTTCAAATTATTTAAGTAGTTTTGCAAATAAGTATTAGCGGAGATAAAAGTATGTATATTAATAGCATAATAAGTGTTTTTAGTAACGATATATTTTGGAGTAGAAAAATTGATGACATGTGAGAGAGTTATTAATATTCTATTAAATCATTTTTTTACGTGGCAGCTGATATTTCACGATAATAATTTGGCTTTGCTTGTGTATTTTTAATAAATGATTCCTCATCATTAGTAAGATCGAAAACGCGAATATATTCGGCATCGAAAGGTAATCAAAAAGATTGAGATAAATATAAAAACCTGTTTGATCTTACTACAGCACAGTTATATAGTTCGCATAAAAAAAATAGATATCGCGTAAACACGGATCGCAAGATCTTCTTGTTCGTATGGGTACGCGACGCGCGTATACGAGCACGACGACAACGGAACACGACGATGGAAAGCAGAATGCAAGCCGATGCAAATCACGCCGGTAAACTTTACAGCGTGTGGACGCGGGGCAGAAAATGAAAACGCCGCGCCTACGTCGGCGAGCGCGCGGATGCAAATAAATCAGCGCGGGTCCGCCGCGACGATGGCGGTAGAGAGGAAACGACAAAGACGAGAGGAAGCGACGGTCAGAGTAAAAGAAGGAGGTAGGATCGGCGGGAGGGAAAATAAAAGTGCGTTAGGAGGGGGTGGAATCGGACGAAATAATGTGCGCGAGATTGCTTGTAACCCGAGGACCCTCTCGCGAGAGAGTAATCCAATCTTTTTCTCCGTCTCTCTTCTTCTCTCTCTCTCTCTTCTCTGTCTTCGTTGTTCCATTGTCGCCCATCGTTAGACGAAGCCAACGGGACGTAGCTAAGAAAGGTCGAACGGGCATCTGATGGGGGGTACGAGAGTACGATTATTTATTCCCAATGAATATCGATGACGGGCCACCGAGCGTATATCGTCATACCCTCGACTCGCAATAACGATCGAATGGCACTCCCCCGGTCCGCTATTGCGAGCGTATTGCGCTCTCCTCCTGCCCGGAGTTAATGTCTATGCGCGACGATACGTTCGCCGCATCTAATATCGATTAAACCGTGCTTGTCGTCAAAATGACTTAATTACTAATGTATATATAACCGGACGCGATTTATTCGTATAGGAGAAGGTCGGTTTTTTGGAGCGTGTGACGTTTTTAATGTTCTCGTTTTTCTTTTTGCTTACCTCACTTTTCGGAGGCACTCCAGCCCCATGCGGACTAAGTGTCGCCGATGACGTGGAATGAGGCGGCACACCGGGGTACAATTGCGAATGGGGTGACAGTCCGTGGGCATGGGGGTGAGAATGAGGATGAGGCGGTGGCGGCGGTGGCGCGGGCGGCTGCAGAGGATGCGTGTGAGGTAAAAGCGCTGCCGCGGCCGCGCTCCTCAAAATGTGGGCCTGTAACTGCTGCAGGTGCGGCGCCATGCTGGGATGCATGCCTAACGCTGGGCTCATTGCTGCGACACAATGCAGATCGATTAATTACGGACATACATGCGAGAATTGTGATTTATTTAATAGAAAACGCTGCTTCCTCATGATTATTTAACGTAATATTTGTCTCGTGGTCGTAATGGGTGCATTCCGTTTTACGCATGATGCATTATTTATCCTTGTTTAACATTTGGTAAACAACAAGGGTAAATGATGCATCATGAGCATCATGCATCATTTATGCATCCAATATCGGACATGGAAACGGAATCGTAATCAGAAATCCAAATGGAATCCAATATCAAGAACGCGATGACTTTGCAACAGTAATACATCCAAAATAAGAAATCGTTAGACAATACTATATGATGTAAGCGTTTGAAGGATATCTGGGTATTTACGAATATTCGACGATTAATGAGCATCGGATGCTTAATGCTTTACACGAATCGCTCGAATATGGTTGTGATACGAGAATAACAACAAAATCGGACCGCATGTCCGTTCTTTTGACAGTCCGAGCACGACACGCCGGACTTCCGGCACGTAGGCTAAGCTTGCATTTCAATCGTGAGTCTGTGTTACGAAACCATAAAGTAACCGCGCGTAGGTAGAAACTGTACTATTATACTGTGCATACATGGTAACACAAATAAGCTCGTTTCTCAGATATTCGTCCGAATGTAATCTCATAAATATATTAATTATAATAATAAAAGGCTCAAAAGATTAAAAAATCAATCAAGAAAAGAAGGGGCTTAAAGCCGCGACAAGATGTTAGTGTCTTAACAATTTAATTGAAATGCAATGATTTCGAATACATATTACATACGTTTCGATCCTTTTATTCGGATCATCCTCAGTGTATTACAATATTTAACGAAAGAAGACACATTAAAACGCAATCATCTAACTAAATATGACTAAAGCTCGCATGTTCTTATGTCGTCGTAGAGTCAAATGATAAAAGTAAACGGAATTGTGCGGTCTAAAATTTGTTTGTCTGAAGTCATGGTAAGAGCCAAAAAATATATAATCTTTGTAGAACGAAGTCATGTACGACGTATATGTCACGACTGTTCGTACATGACTTTTTTAAGCCCCTTCTTTTCTTGATTGATATATTAATTATTATCTCGTAATAATATATTAATTAGTAATCCCATAATATATTAAATATATATTTATCATTATGCTTTTATCACTATTAAGATCGATCGATATAGCTTCAATTGAATTAAGAATAAATATTATTACAAAGAATTGAAATACTATGAATGAATTCTGGTGAAATTAGTTTCTGTTAGCTATGGTATAAATGTAAATTAGGAACACTGAAAACTGTACAGGGTAAAAGCGAAATAAATAGGAAAGGATGACGGAGAGAGGTAGAACGATGCAGGTGATGTGTATTTCACAATGGCGTATGCATCGAAGGCAAATTTAACGAGCAGGAACATCCTGCGGGTATTCGACGATGCAACGCCGACAAACGACTGGCGTGCCACGCCGTCTGAATTTTAATTCGTTAATTACTTCATTTAATCGCAAATTACCGGGCGTTCTTAACTCGCGAGCAAGAAGGTTCCCGCCTATATAATGGCTTTATGTGCACTGGCACTGTAATACGTCGCCGCCTATCGTCTTCGATCGCTCTTTAAAAGCGTACTTGCTCGCCAGGGCGACACTGATAATGTACATTTGCCCTTTAATCTCATCACGAGAAATTTTATTTGCTATACTTCGCCATAAGTTATATCTCGGTACCTAATGCATCTTTGAATAATCATGAAAAGAGTTAATTCTCTTTTGTCGCGGGAATTTTGCGAGAGTTAAGTTATGCGATGTCCGATTGATTGGAATTATAGGCGGAGGATATTTTACTTACCAGCGGAGAGATGTCCGTAGCTTCCGCTCGCGCTACTACTTCGCGAACCGTTCACGATGGACGCCAAGCTGTTAGGGCTAAATCGAATCATGCTGTCGATGTCGAACCTGTCCGAATACGGTGAACTGCTCAGCGCTCTTTTCCGACTCGCTCTGATCGCTGAGGCTCGCGGACTTCCTAGTCGCGACGATGCTGAAATTGAAATTTAAGGGAAGACGGATTTAAAGACGGACTTGACATTTGCGAATAGAAACTTCCAACTTTCAGTCTTCAAATACCTTTTCAATTCCACTCACTCGCCATTCCATTTCCTCACCATTCAAACAAGCTGACAGAATTTACAATTTAATTACCATTGTTAATATGATCTTCCTCGGAACATGCATTTTTAACATTCACCGTTGAGGTGGTAATCGGGTACATAGTAGAAAGAAAGTGAAGAAAAGAACGTTGAGTATAGGAAAAGAGAAACAGAGAGAGAGAGAGAGAGAGAGAGAGAGAAGAAGAGAATCGAGAAGACCGAGGAGAGAGCCCGATCTTGTGGCTTGAACGTTTTAGCGGCGATTTGCCTGCGACCGCAGCGTAACGACGTAATATACAAACCACTTTCTTAAGAGCGTGGTGGCGGCTCGCTTGTACGTACCATCGTTGGTTACATGGTGGCGGTTACGCTCTCTCGTCCTTCTCTCGGCACTGTCAACCCTCTCTCTCTTTCTCTCCTCCTGCCCTCCCCCAACCCGATTTCTTGCTCTACCGTCGCGGGATTAAGCCGCGAGTGCTCTCTACCTCGCTTTCGTACCCCTTTTTCTTCCATCATTCCTTCTCGTCCTCTCCTCCCCCTTTACCCTTCTTCTTCTCCTGTGTAAGGAGCAACGCGATACACAGAAGACGAGCACGAGAAGCGAGCCTACCCTTCTCCTCGGTTTCCACTCGGTTGATCGCTCGTTCGCGCACAACGGGTATAGAGTTACTCGCAGTTGGAGATCCCCTTGCCCGCCTTCTTCTTTTTTTTTATTTGCGAAACCCGCTCTTCTCCTCCTCCTCCTCCTTGTCTCGTCGCGCCGACCCGCACGGAGGGCTCTGCTTTGTCCCCTTCATCGGTTATTAATTCGGTCAATGATCAAATTTACGGTGGTCAACGGCGGCGGCAGCGGAACGAAAACCGGCAGCTTAACTGCCGTGCGGTTTTTCCGCATGACGTGGGATGCATGCTCAATGAGCGATTTATCGACTCATATTGCTACACTTACTTTCTCGCAAGTTTGTTGCCGCGGTTTTGTGGCATTATGCCCGATGCGGTTTCGCATTTACGATTATATCATTTTCCAAAAATACATCAAATCGAATTGACGATTAAAATACATTGTATAAAGAAATTTATCGTACGACGATCGAATATCCACATTTTTTTTCGCGTCGTCTCGCGGCGGGAATCGATTATTTTATCCGCCGAGACTAAGAGTTGGTCCCACCATATCCGGTTCGCGTCGCGTCGCGTCGCGCAATTCTCGCTGACTTTAATGAATATGCGAATGTGGACCCGCCTTCGTTCTTTACTGTTCATCCCTCGCTCGGTCTACCAAAGTACCCTTTTCCCCGCGAGTTCCAGGACCCCGACACGCTCGATAAGTTCCAGCTCTTCTCTTCGCTCCCTCGCGCATGCAGGTCGAACATGGGATTGAGACATGTAAATTGGTGCAATCGTCCACTCCGATCGGCGCGGCTCCTCCGATGCTACTACGCAAAGCATGCAACTGCAACTATAGCGCTTTTCAAACAGTTCTGCCCGCGTGCTGAATCAAAGACCGATCGTTTCAACTCAAACAATTTTAGCTTCTTAAATTCACTTATCGAGCACATCATAATCAATATTTAATTCATTTTCGTAGAAATACCTTTCTGCGATTATAAAAGATTCAATGTTCAATGTTTTAAATGTTTGAATATTTCGACGTTAAGATAGATAGAAAATTCAAATATTCGATTATAATACATGATTATTAAAAATGTATATAAATACATATACAAATATATATACACACATACACATATGTGAAAATTGCACATGGTAAAGAGATTGAGTACAAGCTAGAAAGAGAAGATGAAAAGAGCGGGAAGAGGAAATGTGAGACAGCCTGTAGGGTAGGCGCTAAGGTGTTAATGAGGTCGTGTCGCTCCGAGTCGATTCAATTATGCGGCGGTGGCGGCTAACGAGGCCCCGTTTACCCTTTCGGTCGTCTTTTAGCCTCTCGGCCTCTTAACCAGTCGATCTCCTACCTGCCGGTAGTGCCACTACACCTATGGCTAGGCACGGCACACATAACTCAGTCACACGTACACACATCAGCGTGAACATTAAAGAAAGGCTACATGTTATTGGACTTACCATCAATGGAGAACGGGAATTCGGACGATGCGAGGGTGCTGGCAGGACCTGCCGCGTGTAAGAGGTATTCGGGCCCCAAACCACCCAGTCCTGAAAATAGAAAAAAAGAAGAAATTAATATTCTCGCAAAATACAGCGACGAATTAGCCGAGGCAACGAAATAGACACCATTCTAGTCGTTGCTCGAAGAGGGAAGTAAAGAGCGTTTACTACCACGACACAGATCACGCGCGATGAATCGGGTTCGAAGCGCTTTTGTACGCTAGAGGAGAGACTTCCGGCGGAAATGCGGGTTCCCTTTACGGGGCCTTCCGATTCGTCGTTCGTTGAAGAAGAGGTAACGGATAGTTCTTGTGTTCTGTTCTGTTCGCGAACAGTTCTATCTCTGCGTACGCATACATATATAGTCAAATAATTACCGTGTAGTGAGGCGTTGGGACTGTGTGTGGAGGCCTGAAGCTGATGGTAGAGGTGGTCCATGTAGTTGATCCGGTAAGCGGGATGTAAGGCCGTATGTTCCGCAAGGGGATGACTTCTACGTAGAAAATCACCACCGGAAGTCCCGTTGCCGGCAGTCCCACCCCCGCCTCCGCTGCCTCCACCACCTCCGCTACCACTTCCGCCTCCGCCGCCACCCCCGCTGCCGTTACCGGGTCCGATCGCAGTCGAGCTGGATAATCTGAAAAGCGTAAACGTGAACGTAAAGTTAATCGGAAACATTCGCTCGCAGCTATTAAGAGAGCGAAATCCGTTTACAGAAATTGCTAATAGATCACGGTAAATGCCGTTCTTTATCCCCTGCATATGATAACTCTCATTAACGGAACGTATTTCTACCGAGACATTTGTGATTTACAGCGAGGAGAAAAAAAAAAGCATTCTTGTTTGACGGATGAAATTACGACACACTTCGTGAGCGCGACAAATGGCGCGTGTCTCTTCGTCAAAGCTCCTATTCGCGTCGCTTCTTGACACAGACAGGTGTCTTCCATCAATGGCACGGTCGTATGATCAAAGTATAACTTTGTTCGCGGGATAAGATAATGCGTTTTTGTTTGTCATCCTCACTGACGTCACAATGCGCGCGCTCGTTCGCTTCGAGGAAAGGAGGACCGTGGTCCAGAAGAGAGGAAACAAACCGCCACGAAAGAGGCAGCGCGCCTCGTTTTGAATGATGGCAATTCGCCACGCTCGAAACATCGAGAAACGATGCGTGTCCGGTGCCTTCAAAGATCCTCTTCCTTCGACGTCCGGGTTCTTCCGCACTCAGACTCCACTAACGGGAGTCTCGTGCGAGTAGAATTGCGTCTTTCAAGACGGTCAAGAATGTGCGCTTACGTCCTTGATATTAAATATTGTAGATGTTAAATAAATGCATTTCAAATATATACACCAACGTACACAAACCTATGTATAATAATAGATTATTTGAATGCTTTAAAAATGCAAGTTAAAAGAAGATTTATTGCATTCTTCGTCCGAAAAATTATAAGCATAAAAAATGTTCTCAAAAGTATTTTTCCTTCAAGTACCGTTGTCAACTTTTTTTTTCCTTTAAACGTGCCATCGTGCTTATCCATGGAAATTTACAATCAGCCCCAGATGGTTCGGTATCTGCATTGAATCCCAGAATCAGCACATCTCATAATCGAAATAGATGTTTGTAGTCAAATTACCAAGACGATCGAAGGTCAAACGCTTCTCTTCGAGGCCATGAGATAATTTTCTTGGTTAAAAGATTCTCACGACCAAATGGAAAGGAGAGTACCATGTGTGAAAAAAAGTCCCAATCACGAGACAAATATAGAGGTCTAATTAGCCGGTAGTGATTACAGTGCGTCGCGAATGATAAAGTAAATAGCACCCTGCGGAACAGGGACAGAGGGACGATTGGCGCGTGTCGCAACGTTTTAAGGCGGATTACGTTGTTTGAGTCGGTCGCTGTCTAAATATTGGCTCCGCGCTTCCACGAGTTTGCTGAGTAAAGACAACCGGGTCGGCTGTTTGACTTTGCTCAGTGTCCACGGATTTTGATTACTGCCTGTTGGCCGCCCGCTTACAGTGGTCGAACGTGTTAAAACGTTTGTCGCGATACTCGTTGACAGGTCGAGGGATCTCTCAATTCCGCATCGTTCTCGTGTTTCTAACAAAAAAAGAAGATGCAAAAACTCCTTACACTACTAGGACTTTTGAACCAGACATCAAAGATGGTAAATTATTAAATAACTAAGATTGTTATAATATTAATTAACTTACGCAAAACGAGAGATGAAATATAAGCATTCTGAATCGATCGCGACGAATAATCACCTTTCCGAGCGATTTAATAATTTCCCCTAATAAAGCGACGATGCCGGGACAAAAATTAGAACGCTTTGACAGGCTGCTTAGTAGCGGATCCCGTAAAAAAGTCGACTGGGAGAGACTCGGGAGGAACCGGGGACACCGTTACAATGAAAACATCGTCGACTCCGCCGGGTTTGGCATACTCATGTTCTCCGTTTTTTCTTTTCGCACCGAGAGAGAAATGGCCGAAAGAGAGACGGAGATTGAGAGGTCCCGTAGTAGGAAGAGAGAAGGAAAGGATGGAAGGTAGAGAGAGAAAGAGCGAGCTGTGTCTATTTCCAATCCTGCTGACTGCCAGATGACTCGAGGTATGGTTCTGCCTCTGGCTGCTGTCCTTCCTTCCTTTTCTACTACTTTCCTCCTTCTCCCTTCGCAGCCTCCGTTTTAAGCGTCTCTCACACTCCGCGAGTTTTTAAAATATCCATGCAACCGGCGACATATATCCGCGACGTGCCTGATTCATTCTCTCCAGCGAATGAAAAATGTGAGGTATAAAAATCGTAAGAGCAAAATGCTTCTTGCAGAAAGTGTACTTCAAGTTGAACTCAATTATCTCATCCAAGACGATAGCGACATGAAATGATTCTCATTAATTATATTTATAATCATTTGGATCATTTTAAATCGGTTAAATGATCCACACTAAAGATACGCGTGTGAGGGAAGGTTTACTTTTTCCTTCTTCTTTTCTTTTGGCTTGCCATCCCTCTTATTTTCACTCTTCTTTGTTTCCGTCCCTTTGAAATTCGGTCTCTCCGTCTCGCGCACGCGATCCATCCGCTTTCTTCTTCCACTCGTTGCCACGCCGCGGCTTTCCGTCCCCGTCGAAACAGCCCCCACCGACAGATAAAACTCGAGTCGTTAACTCGACACGCCGGAAACCGACACATCTATCTTTATCTACGACCCATCCGCCTCGGGAACCCCGGGATCTTCTTGAAATTCTTACGGCCACCGCTCGTTCCTTCTCGGCGACGCTCGACAATACTGAATCTCATTGATTTCTCATCTTTCTTTCAAAGTTTAGATTCTCGCAGTCATTTTTCATTTGTAACTTCTAAGCCAACGCGATCTGGATTAATATAGAGCGTGATTTAGAATAATCGTAGTAAGTTTTTCTTTTATACATGTGTGGATCAAATTCTTTGCAGAATTAGGTAGTAAAAGTGCGCAAATTATCGAATTATCAGTCAGAATTATCAAATAGATGAGAATTCCTTGAAATTTCGGCAGCGATAATTCAGTGATCGTCGGACAGACACGCGACGTCTCGGTCGGTTTAGTTTCGGGAGGCAGAAAGAGAAGAAGAAGGGTCGGCGAAGCTGGGTGAAGAATTAAGGTTCGCAAGCTCATTAACGTGACTCGTGGTAATGAGGCGAGCTAAGCGGTGCCCGGGAACATCTGCCCGGTTTCCCTGTTGCCTCGGAACTTGAAAAAGAAATATAGAGACCGCGACGACGGAAAGAAGCTCGTGTGGATACGAGGGGCAAGCCGAAACGGGGTAAAAGGATGCGGCTTAAGCACAAGCCGAAAGCCGATCAGCGCGATGTGGTATAAGGCGAGAGATTAGGCCCTCGCCAAACTTCATCCCTCTCTACGTCGGATATGCGCAAGCCGGTGTAAGATGACTCCTTATAATTTGCCGATAATCCCGTGACTCGTCCAAAAATTGACGCCCCATAATGAGAGTTGTATCAATCTTTATGATCCCGAGGAATTCTACGTCATTAATACTCGTATTATTGGTCGGATAAGTGGCGCAATTATTTTCTACGTTACCCAAAGTATAAACGGCGAGCTTTGACTCAGAAGACGTTGAAAGTGCGGTGTATTCACGAGGTCCCCAAGTTATAATATTTATCGCTGTGCCGTTTGCCGAACGCGCTGTCGCGAGGACGATGCAGAGAGGGGAAGGAAACCATATGGCGGCGAAGACTGCACGGCAGCGCGAGTGGCACGTGCTTCAAACGCGACCATGAAAAAAGGGAGAAGGAAGAAAGATGGAAATAATGACTGAAGGAAAGTCACACTGAGGGATTACCATTTTTTTATGTCATCATCAATCGCTGTTCTGCGCGTCGATATGGATCATCTCCCTGGCGAGTTATTGTGAAAACCGTTTAGAGTCGGCGACGAGAAGTGGAAATAAACAATGCCATTCACGTTCATTTCCCTTGCGGATTTCTACGGTGGCTTACGCCACATAAGCCAGTCATTGACGTCGGTGGAGCTCCGTGCCGAGCTCATGGTAATTTTTCGCAACTCTGCACGCTCTTCGCCGGTGATCTATGGTCGCGATCCTGGCCCCGCGCCAGGATCGCGTTTTCTCGACCGAGAGTGTCGGCGACTTGGACACCGTAGTGAACGTCTTAAGCCCCTACTACGAAAAGTCGTGAAACGTCGCGGGCCTAAAGGCTGGAATTATTTTCGATGGACATACGCAGATATAGTTCCGCGCCTGGCGCTTACGCGCGGGGTCGCGGGGTTGAGTCGTATAATCTTATATTTAGCGCGCCTCGGACCCTTCGAGTTGCACCCTTCTGCGACTTTGACGAGTCGAGGTGAATTTCGTGTAGCGAGATCGTTGCACATGTACGCGGAGTTCTAAAGACGTTCTTCATTGTTTGTCAAGTATTTTACAAGCGCGCTCCTATATCGATTACATGCACGGTCTGAGAAATAGCAACACGCGCTATAACAGCGAGGACTAATTGTAAGACGACGAGCGAGACTTGGGAAACACGTCTTGCGCCAATAAGATTACGCGCTCGAGAATCGGGTGCGATGCTTTCGAGACGAGTTCGGAACGCGGGGAAACTCGATTGCGATCAAGCAGAGCCTCGTTAATCAAGGTATTTACACGCGAGATCGGTCGCCGGTCTATCGATATGCGAAACGTCGTCGCGGATCGATCGGAGCCGCGCCTTCGCTGCAAATCCGGCCTAACGGCGCGCTATATGCTCGCTCGTAGTGTTATTTATAGGCTATTCGAACGCTGCGTAGCGCGCGTCTCGCGTACGTGCGTTTAATTCATTTGAGCCGGCGATTCGTCCTCGGATATCTAGTAGAAGACAGACCGTGCCGCTCGTAAGTTATGTGCGAATTAGCGGTCTGCGCTATTAGCACGCGTCGGGATACTTTTCCTCCGAGATTAAGACTTAGATATCACTGTAGGTTACAAATGTATGCCGTTACCTGTTTGACGTTCGTATGGCGTTTACGTTATTACATTTGAATGAAACTTTATTCGCTACATAAAATAACGCGGTGTTGAAATTTACAAGCTGCAGATCGTTGTCGTTGATATCAATCACAATTACGATTAAATAAATAAGTAAGATAACGAAATAGAGATTAAGATGCAAGATCTTCAAGACGTTACTTAAATCGAAAATTATGAATTTGGATTACTAAATAGTTATTTCTCTTTCACTCCGTTTAGTTTCTCTACAATTGACGCGAGATTAGCAGTTTTGTCGCCTGGATACATAGCCGAGCAACGTTAATGCGCTTTTTGTGTTTCCGC
Organism: Aphaenogaster rudis; assembly: GCA_003063815.1. Classification (NCBI taxonomy): domain Eukaryota; kingdom Metazoa; phylum Arthropoda; class Insecta; order Hymenoptera; family Formicidae; genus Aphaenogaster; species Aphaenogaster rudis. The sequence continues at coordinate 52,861 of NJRL01000461.1, forward strand.
GAAAGAAATTTATCGCGCCAGCCGCTAGATTTATCGCGGTCCTCGACCAATCTTCACGTTTGCCCAGTGTATCCTTCGCGATCGCGAAAGGATTCCCAAAGCAATGTGGAATCTCTCAGCAGATACTATAATTGTGTACTAATGTATTAAAAACTAAACGCATGTAAAGTGACAAATAACAAAAGAAAAATTAGTGAACATTAAAATCTTATTCAAGTTGTTCGTAAATTGTCGAAATAGATATATATAATTAAACAATTTACTAGTTATTTGTAATAAATATTTTTCTAGTCCTGACAAATGATATTCTAACAGTTCTATTAATCCTAGAAGGCAAATGTGGGATTCCTTGTCATCCCAAACAAAATTCAAACTACACTTCTGAAGTAGCCAGGTACACTTTCGGGTCCAGACCCATACCATAATTCAAAAAACAACATGTTATATACATCATCGTTTTCCTCATTAAAAAACGAAGAAAATGCATTATTTAACAATTTACTGCTGATAGAAAGGATTGAGACACCCAAGAAGTTTGGGGTGCCGTACCACCCCACTTTTGCCTTTGAAGCTCAGCAAATTCAATTTTGCCTTCTAGGATTAAATATTACCACTAAACTACAATTACTACGTTTACGCGAGGCGTTACTTCTGTAGTAACTTACTCAAATTATCGTAACTTACGATAATTCACTCCGCGTAAACGGGTTCAAATCGTTTACGCGGAGTGAATTATCGATAATTTGAGTAAGTTACTACAGAAGTAACACTCGCGTAAACGTAGTAAATGTAGTGCCAAGTAGATACTTTTGGGGTTCCGCATTTCCAGCGTTTATATCATTTATATTTGTGCAATATAATTATCAATTTCGTCAGATATTCACTCCATCGTGCCTCCACAAATATGTGACTTATTATCATAAACAGTTTATCCGATAACAGGATAAAACCTTTCCAAGGTGTAGCCGATGCCTCTTTAATGAACGTTTGTTGCCACACTGTTCTGACACAGCTGAAACACGCGATTTACCCGTAGGATTCGATTATACAAGGATACGTCCCTTCGTAGGTTTTGTACGTGCGTCGCTTACTAATTCCCCGCCTTTCGGGTTCCGGTTGCAGCATAGAAACTACGCCGCCTCTTTGTCGTCTCTGCCTTTTCAGGTTTCGGTAAAATCGACATGCGAAGCAGGCAGGTAACGTCGTCGTCGTCGACCAGGCGCCACTAACGAAGTAATTCGTGCGCAAAAATGTTACGCGCTGCAAGTTGCATTATTCATCGTTGCAACTCTTTAACGCTGGAAAATCGTTTTATCTGTCCCGTCGAACACCGATTTTCGCAATCGCGTCTTTCGTTTATATTTCGTTTATATCTTATATTTCCCAAAAGCGTTAATGTATCGAGTATTAAGATTACTTTTGAATATAAGGTCCGAGATTAAAAAAGTTAAAACGCATTTTTTTAAATAAAATCCATCTCTATACGAAACGCATTTTACCATGTGCATAGAGTGCGTCTCGTCAAATAACTAGTAACTACAATAGTTGCATAGAGTGGTGTGTAATTACTAATTGTTGTACACTAGTCACAATATTTGTTCAATGGTTTTCGGAAAAAGAATATGAGACAATGTTTCCGAAAAATGTGAAACATAATGAAGTAAACGAGGGCTTTGAGACGAGTGCCACGTGGAATGCACTCATCGTACAGGCAGGAAAGATCGGCATCTGCAGAGGGCCGCAGGTAGACGAATATGGTGGGTACATCGAGAGCCGTGACTAATGACTCTATTGACGGGGAATCGAAGGACGTTTATCGACACGAAGAAGCTCAAGGCGGTGCTCGTTTTATATTCATGTTTCCAAACGTTACTTAAAAAAATTTGTCCCTTTTTGAATTACGATGAGAACACATCGCTCTCGAATATTTTTCCTGAGTTTCTCTGTATCATGAATGCATTCCAAAGAAATTTTTTTTTTTGTCAGTATGATGAAGATTTTAGTTATGCTCTGACCTTTCTTGTCCCCTCTTTCTATCTTTCTCTTTCTTTCTCTTTCGCGCGCGGAGCTAGAAGAGCTACTGCGTTTTGTCACGCTTTTTAAGTAGAACGCCGTAACGCGCACGTGATTGCCTCGTACAATTACCTGCGAATCTGCCCGTCTCTCTCTTCATCTTCGCTGTCGGCTCGGCGCGAGACGTATATCCCACGCCTAATGTACAACATGGCGCGAACATGACACAAAACTACGGAGAACCCCTTTTTTATCGCGACGCCACGCTTCATTCCGTCCGCCTGAAATTACACTCGCTCTCCAATCTCCGCTCGCAATGTTGGGATAAATGACGGGCCTTATGCTTTGCCACCGGCAATGCTGAAGAAGGGCGATTACAATATTGAGTTTGTGGCGCGGGACATCTTATTTTCGAATGTGTGAAGTCACGTTTATTCGTGATGTTTATTTTGACGTGACGTTTATTTGTTTCATAGCAGACGAAATAACATAGAAATTTTAATAAATACTCTGCTGACTGCAATTAAAGACAGATTCTGCACGCGACGAATATTCATTTTTTTTTTAGACGGTACGAATCTTTAAATAGATATTTAATTCACGTAGACGTTTGATCTCGTGTTACGCATACATTTTCTCACCCGACTCTCCCTTAAATTCTTTCTCCCCATCGATTTCGTTACACGTAAGAGGACCTATACAAACGACGCTGTAATCGCGCGCGTGTGCTCGCGCGAGGCAAGGTCGATCCAAAAGCGCGAGCCTACAAGGTTCCCTCTTTTCCACCTTCCCACCTCTCGAACCTTACCCGTTCGCGCGCTAATAAAATGCGCTCCGCTCGTTCGCTTCTCGCAAAGCCCTCTTTACATTTACATGGCCGGGCCGCTCGAAGCGCGCGGCTACGTGGTCGTGAGGACATCGCGCTCATGAATTTATCTCGCGTTCTCCACTACCAACACACCATGACGTGTCCGGGCGCGAAGGAGGACAGCACGAAGGAAGAAAAGGGACAGGACGATCTTGGTGTCGCTGGACCACGGTTCCGCAGACAGGGAGAGATTCCAATCAGAAGTTTTAAAAAATTAATCAGTGGGCTCACGTTTACGATTCAATTACGCTACAATGGCACGTGCGTAGCTTCAATACTGTACCGACGACTATGATCGAATATCTAAACTTAATTTCTTTTCCGTTAGATCAGCTAATCAAATTCATTAGCTTGAGATGCTTATATAGCTTCATCATTTAGCGAAACGCTTCGAGCGAGAATCGTCATACGTATATTTTCTAGAACATTTATCGAACCGTGTTCTCTTTCGTCAACGAGTATCCCCTCAAAGGCGAGGCGAGTCAATTCTGAATTGTAGCCAGCCAGTTCACGATCCGATGTATAGAAGCGAGGATGCGCGTTCGATGCTTGCACTTGCACGCGATACCGAGCGAATTGTAAATAGTGCGGGGGGGAAACGGGGACTGGTACGCGAGCTACGCGTCCGGCGTCGGTGGCGAGCGAGTCGAGGTGGACCCAGAGGGGGTCCCAGGGCCCGGGTCCGGCCGGGAGCGCTGGAGGAGGAACGGGACGAGACGCGCGGAAGAAGAAGAAGAAGA
>NJRL01000461.1:62098-106207 GCA_003063815.1 Aphaenogaster rudis
GAAGAAGAAGAAGAAGAGAGAAGGTAAGGTGGAATAAGAAGAAGCGGGACGCGCACAGGGCTGCCAGGCCGCCGGCGCTGGGCCGCGCGTGTATCCGCCCACGTAATCTTGATTGTCGACACACCTCCACCTCCGCCGCCCTCCACCACGAAACGCACCAACACACGAAACCACGCGTGAGCGCGAGCGCGTATCACCTTCTCGATGTATCGCGGATACGTATCGTGAACGCGAGCCCAGGGGCCCCGCCGGGCACCTTATGCACGGGCCCGGATGCAACCCGCGCAATAGGCACCAGGGGCGTATCGGGATCTGGAAACTGCGCCGTAAAGTCGTTCGCGTAATTGAAACAGCGAGATGTGTGTAATTGTGATCGACGGATCGCCGGAAATGCACGCGAGACCGATGCGATCGAATGCGTACGAGTCGGATCCGCGTTGTTTAACCGGACTGGTATATGGTCGCCGCCATGGTATAAATATACAAGGTATAGCATTGCGCATAATGACGGTCGAGTATTGAATTTTTGGGGCAAATCTGATTGGTCCATTTGCATTTAGCCAAATCTGATTGGTCCTCTACTGCGGTTTGGGGCAAATCTGATTGGCCTCTACTGTGCATCCACGGGAATGCTTTACCTTATATACTTCTACCATGGTCACCGCAGTGCGAGTATTACGCCATTCAACTCAATCGCACTGGCGATGAATAATAGCGTTTTTCTTTGGGACACACTGAGTGCGTGCTTGGTGTAACCTTGCACTTGGTGTAACATTACATCCAATAAAATTCGCCCGATTCGCCGCCACCAGCCATGGAAACACGCTACACTGTCTGAGTGTTGCACTAGTGGGCGATAGTGCAGCCAAGGAAAAACGCTATAAGCGTGCGGGATGCGTGCGACTTCGGTAAACAAGAGATATATATATATATAGAATAGGATATATTTACGATATAATCGCGAGAATGAGACGCGCTATCTCGCTATCTCGCCACGCGGCCCGTTCGGAGAAGCTCGCTGCCGAAGAGTCATCTTCGTATTAAACAACCGAGATAATTTGCGCGGTAACGTTTGCGAAGATAGGCTCGTATAATACGAATGATATGGTACGGTGCACGCGCCAATCAGCCGAAGGGGGTGCTTGATTTCGCAAAGCTGATCCAATCGTTAATGTTTAACGCGTCTTTTCGAAATGGCACAAGGCAAGCAAACATGTAACGACACGGATTCATCGAGCTTACTCGCACTTTGGTGCAATCTTCGCGTCTATTCTTGCGCCAATTTTATGTCATTGCTACGTATCTCATTTCTTTGCACGCCATACCGACATCCAAACGTGCATCTCACTTCGTTCTCCAGCTTCTATTCGACTTTGTGCGGGTGACTTCCCCCGCTATTCGCTGCAGAATGGGAGCTTAGACAGGGAAACAAATGAGAGGCTGCGGACTATAATGACGCGGACAGCGGGAGGGGAAAGGAAAGAGGGATAAGAAATTGGATAAGAAAGTAAGCTGGGTTGTGGTGGTGCGTGTTCAGCTGCATTTGCGCGCGCGCGCGCGTGTGTGTCTGTGTGTGCGTGTGCAAAAGCGCGAAAGGGAAGAAAGGAAGAGGGGGGGATGGGGGACGAAGCTAAGGTGGAGGATTTATGAACGACCGAAACAGGCTGCGAACCCTAGGCCCTTCGCCTGCTTCTCTTCCTCCGCTTTCTTTTTTCTTTTTTTTCTTTTCTTTTTGTTTCGTATTCCGACCTTAGCGCGAGTAGTATACCTGGCCCTGTCTCGCCGCCGCGCCACATCGTGCTGTGCTGTGTGCACGCAAAAAGCACAGTTTCATCCCGTCTCCTCGCTCCCCATCGCTCTCTTCCTCCACCTGCACCTTTTACCGCCGCCTGTCTCTCTTTAAATTTTACATTGTCTCCATCGTGGTCGTGACAAGTCGTCGATTCGATTATGCACCTCGCTCCGCAGCCTTGTTGTTTTTTGCCACAGAACTTGCGGTTAACCGCGATCACGTGCCATTCTCGTAGGGAAAATCGATTTCTTATGCGAAATTATACATACAAAAAATTTTATTACAATTTGACAGTTGATATTTCGATTTTAACGCAAAACAAACATGCTCCAGTTTGTCGTACGTTAGATTTCGCGCGACGAAGGGGCATCGGCGGAAACACCGGTGGCGGGAATAGCTGGTCGTAATTTCGTAACGTGAGGATCCACCTGTATTGAGACGGCAGTGCAGTCTCTCTTAATTAACGCCGCGTTACTCGTAGCGGGCACCAATCGAGTTCCGAGATCTAAAATCAATTTAGATCCCCGATCCGCGATAGCTTCTCCGTGTGCCTACCCTCCCACGAAACTTTCCGCGGTACCCTTCGGTGAAGCCGGAGAGCACACTACGGGGTATCGTGCCCTCCGCATCCACGATCTCCGGAGGGGAGGAGCGACAAGAATGGAACGATGCGGAGGAGCGCAGTCGATGTTGTTGTTGCTGCTGCTGGTGGTGGTGGTGATAGTTACGAGGATCCATGGGGGCCTCACGGTGCCCCGTGGTATAACGTGGGTAACTTAATATTCCGGGTAATAAATAAGAGAATGCGGCTCTGTCCGCCCCACAAAAAACTTCCCGCGGGCCAAAGAGCAAGACGCCCACGTTTCTCGTAGTATCTACAGTCCGGAGTGGCCCGTCCACCCACCTCCTCCACTTTGCCCCGCGAGCGGGAACTTTGGGGGCCCCGCTTTAACCTCTGTGGCCCCCACGCTTAACACCCGAACGTTATCCCGCCGCGGCATCGCGTAATTAAGTTATTACGCTCGCGGGGCAACCGCGGCGCGGGGGCTCTCGCCCGCCGTACGATGGATGTACTGCTGGTTCTCCTTCTTCTTTCTGTCGAGAGGAACGAAATTTCTTGCGAAGAATTTCTCGCAGGGACGAATGATAAAAACCATCGAGTATCGCGGTATGTGAGAAAAATATTACGAATTCACGATACGCTATATTTGCATATTGCGCTATATTTACTATTAATCTTTTAACAATTACATATATATTAATAATGTTAATTTAGAAAGTTTTGATCCATATTGTTGTTTTGATCCACATTTCGTAAATCCAGCTGTTTAGTGCAAAGTTTAACGTAACTTCTTCTTCGTCTAACGTTAAATGCATAATGAAAATACGATGATGCGATGATCATTGATAATGCATGAACGTGACGGTTATCATTATCTTAAAAAGATTAAAGAATTTCGCTCTACCCTCCGCGAGCATGTCTTCAACTGTCATTGATCACTCCTCACTTATCCTCCGTTATTATGGAAACATAATCTACTGGATAGAGAGCAGGTGTTCGAGGATGCGTTAAAAAAAGAAGATCACCGTCTCGACACGAAGCATAGCGTGTACGAGCTTGACTGTTAAAAATCGACCTGTATAACTTTCCCGTAGGCAAACGTTTAACCGTCATTATCCGCTTGTATTCATTTTCGCCCTGTTCGCCAATACATATGTATAGTTGGGTTAAGACAGGTGATTCATACTATTTACGAAATAATCATACATCCTCTAACAATGTTGCCATTTCAAAAAGGAAGAGAGCAAGCTATAAATGTATCGATTATTGCATACATGCACATTTACTTTTTATTATAATTAGAACTGTTGCAAAATTTACAAACCGAATTTACAAAAATATTAAGGAAGAGAAATGTCCATCATTCGAACAAAATTTTAAAAACAAGTGTATTCTAATATCCCAATAATAATTAGCAAGATATGAATAATGTACTTTTCTTCAATGTTGCAATTTCGAAAACAGATAAGAAAAGATTAAAATGAAAAATTAATTATTAATAAATTTGTATGTTTCTTATATAAATGTCAGACAGTTGTGATAAAAGAAATTTAATTTTGGATGAATATACATCAACTTTCAAGCATAATTACATACAGTGTAGAAGGAAAGTTTACATCTCTTTTTTTATACATAAAAGTGTAAGAAAAGAAACTAGTGATATCTTCGATGACATCTAGTTGAAACTACTTATATTTGCTGGCTTATTTTCTCTATGTCACAATACTGAATCTACAAGGACTCCTCTCAATGATGCACGTCTAGAATCGTGCTTACAATAACACGCAATACACAATTCGCATTTCGCGTCGAGCCTGTTCGTCATTAAGCCGATTCAAGCTATAGAGATGTGAAAGTTGACGAGTGCGCAGGAGGATGAAGTTGGCGAGCAGTGAGAAGAGTGGACGAGGAGGCAACGAAAGGGGGAAAGAATGGGAGAGCACAAGAAGGAAGATAGGAATGCCGGTGCGTGAAGCCTCCTGCCTCTTAGACAACATTGCCTCGGAACCGCGTCTCTATCAGGCATCATAAATAATTCTGCTACGCCAGTGTCTCGTCTCTGTTTCATGCATATACATACACATATACACACACGTAGATATATATATACATATATCTCCCATACAAGTATATCTATCTCCGCTCCTTCTTCTTTCTATCTCTTCTTCCTCGTGTACTCTCACATCGTTTTTCGGCTACACCATGAACACCTTGAACACGGTGGCATGGCTGTATCTGTGGACCGGTTGGACTAGGAGCGTCTATGTGTGCGTTGGGCCCTTTAAAAGAGATAGCACTCGAGATGGGAAAAAAGAACAGGTGAAACCTGCCGAGGGTCTCTCGGGCTGGTCGATCGAGACTGCATCGCGGTCGACTTCGGATCTTAATTCTATACGTTACATTACAGTATTTTGTTATTTCTTTAAAACAACGATGCACCTCAATCTACTTACTAATATACAGCTATTACAAATAACGTTATATATAACCATCCAATAGCAATCCATTACTTAGAAAAAAAGGTGCAGAAGGTAGATGTGACGAAAGTTTAATCATCGGATCTGTTTTTAAAAAATCGAATTTCCAATCAATAGGCTAAAAGATATTCTCCGTAGAAAAAGAAAAACTGAAAATTGATTCTCGCGGGCAGTGTACCGGTCTTGCACACTGGTGCGCGTACACGCGTCGCAAGAAGCGCGTCCCTCGTTAGTGCCACTAATTACGAACCGACTGGGACTCCCCCTCCGTACCGCCAGTCTTCCCCTAATGAGTGCCCTAGTGAAGATCGCGAAAAAAAACATACTGTAATGCCAAGAATACAAGACCGAGAGAGTGAGAGAGAGAGGGGGGAGACGAGTGGAAAGACGGGGAGACGGGGGAGGCAGAAGACAGAAAAGGAGGGACGTGGCAAGGGCACGGCGGCGGCTGCGTGTTTAAGCTTTAATTACCGATTAAGCGCGTGGCGGAGATTACGAAATTCCCTCCGGAGTAATTACCGCCGTGCGCGGTGCGAGTAGCGATCGATGCGCGATCGGTGGCGCAAAGTTTCAAGATGGGGCGCCGTTATCCCCGTCGGGGATTCCCAGATTTACTTAACTGAGAAATTACGATCCGCTCGCCGATGCGATCTCCGGCGAATTATACTCGGCGGTCCCGCGTATATAATCCCGCTATCTCCCGCTACCCGCACCTTGTAATTAAATCATTTGACGCGGGCAAATAAATCCAAGGCATGCATTGGGCACGCGCAATGTCTTTTTTCACCGTTAATTAGTTCGTTCGTGCAGCTCACAATGCGCCGGTAATGCGAGGCTTAATTAGTACACGTCGAATCGGCGAACGTCGTCGACATTCGAGTTCGTGCGCGCCAGACAGTGGGGGTATCTCCTTTACCAGAATTTCAATTAAATCCTGATTGACAGAAGTGACTAAAGAGACTCTTGGACAATCGACAAGATTGGTAGTTGTTGAAGCCGTACTTCCCATTTCTAATGAGTCTCACCCCGAAAACGAAATTTTTTTCGTTCGACTTTATTTCAATTACGGAGGCTAATCGTGTCAACGGTCGAAAACAATTATATCGATGTAACCATAGACAATTATACAAGCGAATACGACTTATACAGTTCCTGTTGATTGTAATAACTATTCAAAAATTGATAATAACCTTAAAAAAATATAGTTTTACATAACATTATATATACTATGTCTTCACAGCATTTTTAGACTGCATCAACATTTCAATGGTTTGAGAAAGTCGCATTTTTATTACGCAATTAGTGAAAACATACCGCTATTCTGTGGAACGTTATCGAGGTAGTTATCGAGTCGAGACACGCGATCAAGAGAAAAAAAGGGAAAAGCGAAAAAAAAAGGATACTGGGATTGAATGCTGGACGCATTCGAAACCGACCGTCAATCGCCGTCTTCCTATTGGAGGCATGTTCGCGATTCCAGGCGAGCTTCACTCTGGAAACGAAGTCACCCAGGCGGAGGTCTTTATTCGAATCGCGAAGGCGAATCACGTCCGCGCCGAGGAGCGACATCGTCCCGTAACAAATATGTATCTCCCTCGGTCGGGCCCTATATTCTCCGTATATCCGCGCGCGTCCTGCACCCGTGGAGATGGGCCTACCTGCGGCTACTAACACGAGCGCGACTAACTAACTAGCGTACACGTTCCTGTCGGTCCGACCTACCGGCCGTTCCTGCGTTCGTGTTCCGGTAGCAACGATTACGATCCGATCTCCACGCGATCAACGCTGCTATCTTTGTGGAGACTAAGAGTTACGAGCGAAATTATCATATCCTTTGCTAATAAAAAGCTCGCCAGAACTCTTGTTTTTTTATTCTACAGAACCAAAAGTAGAGAAGATGATCTGGGAAAGAATAGATAATGAGAAAACATTATCGGATATGTCGAGAAAATAATTTATGTTTTATTCTTGATATTTTTTTAAATGACGGTATAAATATCGTTTGGAAGATGTCTCAAGCAGTAGAAATGGAATTAGTGAAATGGACTAGGTTCGAATCTGACTCGAACCCTTTCCTACGACGAGGAAAGAACTGGACCCCGTAACAAAGAGATGTCTGCTCCGACGACGGAGTCCTCCAGCGCGGGTGTGCGCATGCGTATGCTTTCGTCTTCATGATTGCGTTCGTGTTACTTCGGGTATCCTCGTGCCCGAGTATTCGTCCCGAGGGGTCTTCGAGAAGGACCAGGATGACGCGCCTGTAATGTTCACAGGTCCTAAAGAAGAATTAACTAACGCATCTGATCAGAACAGTTGCTATACAGCTTCAACTAATATAGTTTCAGTTTTGACTCTCAAGATGGATGCGATTTTTCATCCCTATTCGAAGCTATCTAACAATAAGACGGTTTAAGATTGCAAAAACCTCGCGACATTTTACAAGAACACACTGATTTTCAAAGAAAATCACAAGATATTGCGATGATTTAACATTTCAAGTAGACCGGTGATTGCAGAAATACTTTAACGAGAAAGTACGAGAGCGCGCGGAGTCGGGGAGATAGATGGAAGGCAGAAGTCAAGACGATAACGAGGCCTGGAATCTATTGTATCAAGCGCCTACTTACCCAGAAGCCGTCTTTAATTCATGCCATCGAACCTTTTTCAGTTGTAACCCTTCGTGGAAGGCCTGCCGAATCGGTAGCTCGAATAGGGTACCGCACGATGTCTATTATAGCACTGAGACCATCGACAAAAAATTGTAACGCTACTGTCTCGACGGCATTTTTCTTCCCTTGTTTCTTCTCTCTAATATTTTTATTACGAAATGTGCGAAATTCGCGAATTTTGACGCGACTCTCGCGTTTTGTAATTAATTGGAGGGAGACACATTTCTCTAAAGATCTGACGCCACATCGAGACCAAGGTTCACCATCCACGCCACGTTTCAGTTCCGAATAAACGGGAGGCTCGTCAGCGTGTTAAGCCTTATTAGCGAGACTCCGACTTCGCGAAATGATGCGAGGCGATCTCGAATTCCCGACGGAAGAATCTTCCCGGTCGCATGTGTAGAACCGGTACAGAACATCTCGGGCGTTTCGATCGTAACGCCTCACGAACGTAACGACTCCGCATTCCTACGAGAAAAATGTCGACCGGGAATATTCCTCCCGGGTCTCGCGCGAGAAGGGCGCAGAGGACGTGGAGCAAAAGCCAGAGGAACGAAGACGAAGGCCGAACAGAGAGGAACCCGTGATCTTGGGAGAGAGCGAGAAAGAACGGGGCGAAAGAGACCCTCGGAACTCTGCTTCACACGTGGCGACAGTCGCGACGTATTCGCGTTCGCTCGCGCGCGCGTACGTATGTATTTATAGCGACTGGCGCATTGTCGGCAGGAGCGAAAGAGGAAGGAAGATGAAGAGACGAGGCGAGATAGAATTACGCGCGCGTGGGGATTATTGGCGTTAAACGCGCGGCGTTAGCATGGTCTAGGAGTCGTCGTGTTCCCTGGTGATGATTAAGCGATAAACGGCCTCATCGACGAGGTTTGAAATGCCTCTTTCACGCTCGTGTATCAATATTCTCTGCAATAGGCACGAAACAAGTATTTCCAATTAGTCAGCACGTAGATCGATGATTCGCGATATCGTAAAACAATCGGTACCGATTGGCTCCGAACGACCGTTCGATCGGAGGGGGTTCTCGTCAAGGTACCGTCATCTTTCCACTCGGCCGCACGAAAGAACTGCCGATTATTGCTCGTTGTTTTCACCGCAGCCAAATCGCGCCGTCGATTGTTTGGCAAACAAACGGGGGGGCCCCCGCAGGGGGTGGGACCTCGACTTGATTTCCGACTTCCTCCTTCTCCCTCCACAACGCTTTCGCACGCACCCTCTGTTTCCTCGCGTGGCTCGCGTGGCCGTACAAAATAATTATATTGTCGCGCGATAAAGCGCGCCGATTCTGTCGCATCGACTCAGTTACGCTCCAGCGAGCCCTTTCCGTTAAGAATGGAAATTTGTAAAGCGAAGGTGGAAGAGAGAGAGAGAAAGAGAAGAGACGCGTATATTTTTCGTGCAAAAGGAGAAAGCCATAAGCGCCATCGAATTGAATAATCGACTCTCGATTAGGAAGTTTGCCACTACAGATTTCTCTCTTTTGTTCTTTCCGATTTTGCTAAAAGTTAATCGAGGGAACGGATAAATAGCGTGTAATTACGTTAACAGTTAACTTAATACAAACATAAATATTTAATAGGATTTTTCTGGGAAAAAAATAAGTTATAGCAATTCGATTGAATCAATTCTTTCACTAACGCATGCGCGCAATAAAATAAAAGAAGAATAGAATTTAATAGAAAAACAAAAGTCATCCATGCTTCAACGGCATGTAAGCGAGAGTAAAACAAACGCTACATGTATAAATTCTAATTACAGCAAATAATTTGAATCAATATTCACACACAAGCACACATGTTAATAACGTCTAAACACTTATCGCTGAGCGAGTCTTTTCAAGCGAAGGAAGAGGATGAAAACGCCGTATGTATTCTCGATTGGCTGTCGTATTAACTGAATTGATTCAATCAACGGGGAGCAGGTTAACCGATCTCTCCGCTTCATTTTCTGCGGGGACACTCGTTAATGGCTCAAGACCACTTTGGGTAGCAATCAACCCTTTCTCTCGTCAAGGCGGAGTAGCTTTGTGACGGCACACGCCCCGTCTTACCCGTGATCGGCTCGCGCCGTTGTTCAAGAGAGCGCATAAACAATGGCATAAACAATTCGAGGTGTCGCAGGTAGTTAGAACGCGTCGTTGAATCCATTCTGTCGACTCGTCAAAAGTCGCAAACGACCGTTCGTCTATATATGCGAACTTTCGACAATAACCGCGAATCGAATGGATTTCCGGTCGACTGATCTGCAATGCGGCGAAATTAAATCGCGGACAGCATGATCGCGAATGCTTGAATGTTTGCATACAGCTTAATCGAAAGTACGTCGCGTCCGCTGTCGCACGTGCCGTTCTCTTTTTGTTAAGGACCGGTTAAATCATTGAATGAAACAAAAAGAAAGAGAGAAAGAGAAAAGCCCAGTAGGAATACGTATATTTGATCTTTTAACGCCCTGTTGAACTCTTTCCACCGTTCCTGCAGCCCTATTTGCATTTGTGAAGGGTACGTTTAACGAATCAACAGAACGTTGAAGACGTAGGTTCGGATACTGATCGCTCCTGTCGTGTTAAATAAGTTATTCCAGATCGTGCGATGGACGTTCAAATCCTTCTTTGAAAAATTTCAAACGTTTCAGTCGTATAAAGATTCGAGTTGCTTCAGATATTATTCAAAACTAGAAATTCTTCAAAATCTTAAATTTTTAAAAGATTAAATTAAAGCGGGGGAATCGGCTTATATAACATTAGCTACATTATGGCGATTTAATAATAGTTCATCTTCAAGATCTTTAAATATTCAAGACTTTCAAAACTTTCGTTAATATTTTGATTTTGAATAATATTCATAATGATTCGAAAATTTTATTATATATTTAATGTGTCTCGAATCTATCACTACAGATTATAAACTATCTAGAAATATAGCATTAAATAAAGATAGCAGGTTCAAGGGATCTTGTCTGGCGCATCTTGTCCCCCCTTGCTCCATCGATCGTGCTTGGTATTCAAAGAGAGTTACAAGTTGCGAGAGAAGTATTCGATCAGGAGGATGAGGGATCCGCGTCCGCGAAACTATAACCGGAGTAACCGTGTAATCACGTAGAGATCTCTAGTTTAGTAAAGATAATTGCGGGTTGTCCGTCGGACATGAGCATGCCTCGTCCGCTCATAGAGGACGACTCGACCGGAGGGGGCGGAGGGTGGCGTACGCGCCTGTCTCGTCAGAATTAAGAGATCCGCATCGCACATCCCATGCGTAATTTCTTCATCGTTTCTTTCCGCGGCTCATGAACGTGCACCGCGACGTGAAACGCAGGAATCTTAGCCAGCGGGATCTGCACGCCCGTCTTCTCAGGCTGACCACCCTCGTTAATACTTGACGGCGAAACGTTCAGCAAGCCTCGAAGAGGATCGCTGCCTCTACAACGTATTTCCTCCGTTGGCGTTTTTGCATACGTCTCCGCGATCTTTTTCTTTTTTTTTTTATTAATAATTTCGTTAACTTCGTGGCCGACAAAACGCGAGTGATACTGAGATTTGCAGAGCAGCGCAGTTACAGCTGCCGGTGGTCCCGGCATGGTCGCTGACTTTTGCGATCGCCTCGCCGGCGCAGAGTTTAACAACCAGTAATTGTCCGGCCTGGCCTGTCGGAGCCGTAAAATCCGAGCGAGAGCAAACAACCCGTCGCGCTTCTTCAGGCTCGGCTCGGTGCTCTTTGTCGCCCTGAAAACACGGTACGTCTCTTCTGGAAACACCTAACGTCAGCTCTCACAAATTTCTCCGATAAGTGCAATTTTATCACTTCACAGGAAACAACGTAACTGTCTACTTTTACTTTAAAAATATTCGATGATGTCGGCATTAATCTTGAGAATAGTGTTGGCAATAGCGCAATCAAGAAACGAATCGACTTCACTTAGATAATAGGTTTCTGAAAATCTACCTTTACACCGCGCTGTTCTTCATAATCCAAAAATTTACGACCGCACATATGCCCGAAGTAATTGGGAAGTTGCCGACGATCTCGCTTTATCCTTCATGTTTCACGTGTCTCATCTCATTATTAATCGTTACATAGCAGTACCGTTCACTCCGCGAGGTAGCAGGTTTTCGAATTGGATTAAACTCAGAGGTCGGATTCGCCTCGTATACTGACCTCGACATAAGTAAGCCAGTTCTTCGCAATACGAAAACTATAACGATTCGCAGACAACCTGCCATGAATTGTTCTCTCGCATTATCAATCATTATATGGTAGTATCATGGTTCCCGAAGATAGCTAGTATTCAGGCTCAATTATATTGAACCGATCGGTTGCGAGTTACGGCCGCCAAGAAGAATCGGATCTGATCACGTAGCTGAACCTTCCTTTTTCCCTTGTCTCTGGTCCAATCGAAGTTCCCGCGGCTGCGATATAGAAAGCTCGGCCGCGCCGACAACGGCGGTCGGAGGCGTTCGCTTTGCCCGCCGTGCAATTGCAACTGTGAATTACGTTACGATTGGCGCGAATGAAGTCATCGGGGGTACTCCGGCGTAGCGCGAGTCACGTGCGTAAATGTGTCAAATCTTCAAATTCACGATCGCCGACCGGTCGATAGAGAAACGCTTATATTTTCACACTTGCTGTTTTCGCGCAATATCATATCTAATGCAACAGTTCCTATTCTTATCAACGATTTCAATCGCTTATTATATGCTTATCTGATCTATCTCGTCTTATATATATTCACGTCGCTTTGTCACGTGTCGATAAAATGTCGAATTTATTCTCGCAGTTTGCACAATCTACCTATTGTGTGTTCTACGTTATTCACGGTTCAAATGAGTTCGTCGTTAAGAATGTTATTTACGATACCCATCACATTATGAACAAACCGACAAAGTGTCATGTATAATGCAAACTTGATGTTATGTATTTTTAAATGAAATTAATTGATGAGCGTCTCGTTGATACGTTGGATAATCTTGGTTACTGATTATCCAGCCGTTTCTTTATTTTTGGTGCAACGTAATTCCCGGCCGTTAACATTATCTCACTGATTTATAGCCGTATTAGACGCATCTATTAACATCTACCCAGACGAAGCGTTCGCTAATTACTCGAGCAACACACGGCGCCGATCGCCGTATATCTCGCGCGAGTTAAGAGTATCCTTACATCTTTACACGCGCGCGCGTGCCTATACAGGGTGTCCCGGAAAATGTCTGACATAAGAATACAGTTTGTTTTCTTTAAGAAAATTGAAATGATTTCTTTTATTAACAAAAATTTGATTAATGTTCACCCAAATTCCAGACTGGCTGCAGATCTTTAAAAAATAGCATCTTGCTAAGGTAAAGTTTTATCTTTTTCTCAGGACACCGAATATAACATCTGCGTGTACATATAATACACGATCCGATGATTAATCAACTCAATATCAAATAACTCGTTCATATGTGCTCTTAATTTTAACTCGATGGCGACGATCTCGCGTTTGCGAATTTCTTTTTATGCATCCGATTAAATCAGAATGGTATCAGAAGCACTTGATACCATTCAGATTATAAATGAGAAATCTATCGTTTTGTTGGCGAAGCAATTATAAATCAAGCAGGAACGTAACATATTATTTCTGCAGGTTAATAAAATTCCTAACGTAATGATGAAATATCTTTTTACTTTAATCGTTCTTCGTTAGTATTTATATCCGTTCATCTCCATCTTTTCACCATTTTCGTGTTAAAGAATTACTCACGTGTATTTACATTCCAAGCTATCGCGATTATATATACGCGATGGAAATGAGTAAGAAAATGGAGGGATATATAAACGCTTTGACCAGAACACAAATATAAATTCGATCTTGCGAAAAATATCGGTAATCGCGTAACGAGCCTCTCGCCTCTCGAACACGCCGTACGGCTCTCGTTAGGCTTGCGATCTTCTTGCCCTCCCGTCTGCGAAAATCCCGTGATTGCCGTAAATTAGCGGCCGCGGTATCTGCGGGCCGGGATAATTCTCTCTCGATCTTATATTCAGGGTTCACGTGGGAGGACGTGCGGAGGAACACTTTCGTGTAGTGTTTGCTCTTGCGCGTTGCGTTGCGTCGCGGTGCTTTCACACGCGCGTTATGCCGCACGCAGCTCGCCACGCTATGCGTCATTATCGGACAACGAACGCAATGAAATGAGAGAACTGGTTCTCCGCGTTGTGTCCGTCCGTCTGTACGATAGCCTCTTGCCACCAGTGGTTCCTCCATTACGGGACGAAACGTTCGCGATGCGTCGTGGATCTGTGAAACTCACGGTCATCTTGCTTGGTTCACAGTTTGAATAGACTTTTTGTTACTTGAATCGTTGACAATGGTACGATATTTTAAAATCAACAAAAAATGATGAACGGATAATAAAATAAGATTTATATTTAAAGAAAAATATAAAGCAGAAATGATGACAAGCTTGCTAGCGAGTATTTTTTAGTTTCGTTGCAAGCGAAAAGATGTAAAAGATATAAAAAATTCAAGTTATATCATTTATCATCCACGTCTTCCCAAAGGAAGAATCTAAAACAATTAGAAGGAAATTCACAGCAAAAGTCTAAAGAAAAATAATAAAAGGATACTTATTACACATAAAGGATACTTATTACACGTAATGTTTTGATATTGAAACGATTAACAAAAATAATAACCGACAAAACTATTATCACTTATAATCTTTTATTATTTCTATTCGTAAATTTTGTTGCATTTTCCTATACGTTTTTATAGCTTATAGTTTTGTATATGTCTTTATAGTTAGTTAGTAAAGTGTTACCGTACTCTTTTGTATCGAAAAACTTTCAGCGGTCATTAAAAAAAATTACAAAGACTTTTGTTATGTATTGTTGAGACGTCCATAATTTCATGGCACTTTCACCGCTATACGCAACAACAGCTGCAGACCTGGGTTTCGTATACCCTCCTTTTTTCATTGATCGGATATCTGAGAGCCTATACAATTTTGAAATGCTGTAAATTATTGCGGTATTGCGGTATATCGATTTCAATAAAGTATTCAAAAGAGTATTCGTTCATAAATACGACGCGATGCGTTGTTAATAATGAAGAGCTGAATTCGACATCGACGCCATACTCTCCTCTTCACAGTCAAGGCGCGCAGTCATCTCCATGACAATAATAAAGATATTTCTTGCTCAGGAACGAGGACTGCGAGTTCAGAAAAGCGGCGAAATATGGCTTTTAGCCATAAAGCTTCGAAGGTAACCGTTCAGGAATAGGAATTAGGAATTAGATGTTCCGTAGGGCCTGACGAGTCCGGACACGTCAGTGAAACTCTTAGAAAAGAATAAGAAAAAATGCTGAATAGCTGCCACGGTCGATGCGCATACCTGGGCCGGAAGGGTCCAAAATATTAAAACCTTTTCATCCAGGAAGATCGTAGGGACTGGAAAATTTTTTCGAGGAAACAGCCATAGCGTGTTTTTCTTTGAATGCATTTTCTTGTTCATTGTTCATTATCACTAATATCGTAATTTCTTGTATCTTGTTTTACGGTTAATCAAGTTTCGTTACTGCCATGTGCGTTTCCTCGAATGCATAGAAAATTAAGATAACAGATATGAAGAGGATGAAGAAAATAGTCGATAAACAGTTCTACATTCGTACTCACCTTTCCCTGAAATCGCAGCCACTCTACCAACGAAATCATATTTCGATTATTTGCCAGAGGTTTAATGAGAACAGGCGCGATCGGCTGATTGCCCAAAATGAAGAGGACGGGAAACGCTACTATGAATCACGTGGCACGTAACATCTACCGGCACGAGACGTCTTCATTCTCGACGTGCGCAACGAGCCACGTTGGTGGACGGACTAGCTTCTCTCTCCCTCTTTCTTTCTCTCCCTTCTTTCTTCTTCTCTTGCTTCTTCTCTCTCCCTTTCTCTCTCTCTCGGTTCGCACAACTCACGTCCAGGCAATCAGGTATGATTGGCCCGATCCACGCTTTCGCACTAACCACTTTATCAAAGCCGTTCTAAATAAACCTGCATTTGATTACACCCCGCGCCACCTTGTCGTTATCGTTTCTTATACATCCTCCATTCTTCGCACCTTGCTATCGGCTCGTTCCGCTTGAACGGAAAAGAACTATCCCTGTCGTTTATCTTTTCCACAAATTCCACGAAATTTAGCCAACATTTTCTCCGCATTATTCATGAGCATATCTTAGCGATGCGCTTCTTCCATTATCTCTTCGATACGAGAAAGCTGAAGCACATAAGTTTATCGCTAATAATCACTGTTATTTAAATTCTTAGTTATTTAAAATTTTTTGACCATCATTATCAACACTACGAGCGTATATATATATATATATATATATGTATATTCACTTTTATTTTGAATGCGAGTGTCAAAATTCTAGATTATGCGACTACAACAAAATAGACAAAATCTGTTTTTCTTCGATGACAACTGATGCTGTGTGAGCCGCAGTTGTATTTAACTATAATCCCTTATTCTATATCCTCTGTTGCTGATCGGTGGACGTACTATGGCACGACATCAAGCTAAGGCACAAAACAAAGTAGAATGATCACAGATCCTTGACGATCGAAGTGGATCGCTACTGATCGATCGATCAGTCGATCGGCCGGTCGGTATGTCGATTGGCGCTATTGAACGCTCTGAGAGTACCGGTATAATTTGCGAGGTTACTTTTTGATAGACCGGCTGCCGGGCAGCAGACACCGTCGGATCAGAAATAGTGTTCGTAGTGTTGGCTTGAAGCGCGTCGGAACACAACTGAAGCGGTAGGACCACCCAGTCGGTCGAGGGCCCCTGCTCCGTCCAGATACAGTTCCACAGCTATGCCGTACAAGCTCTCCCACTACTGCCTTCTGCTTGGGTGCCGACACGCTATACTCCCTGATTGAGCTGGACTCTAGCAGGTGCCTCAATGTCTTACTCCAGGGATGGAAGATTGGTTTGGCAAGGAAGAAAGAGGAAGGGAAGGAGCCGGCAGAGGGCGAAGATACGAATTGAGGAGAGGTAGAAGAGAGGGGAGGGGAGGGAAGGAGGGCAGAAAGGGAGTAAGCTATCTTCAATGATGACAGAAGGCAAACGACGAGGTGGGGGAATCGACAGAGAATCGAAGGGTTGATGCACTTTTTCTTTCGGCGAATTTCGAGACACACAAAAATCGCAAGAACGATCTGACAAAGAGGAATGCTGCTACCTTTTCGCGACAGAATGTGTTTTGATCTTTCTGCATTTTAAATCGTTCTTATACTTTCTACTACATTAGTAGCCTCGATACGAAATGACGCTCGACTCCACCTTGCGTGACTCGCGTCGTTTAACGCGCCGACGTGTCGTCGCGCGCAGCCCACTTCCAACATCGGATGCTAAATAATTTAAACGTTCGTACATCTACCAATAACTAATGACGTGGCAATCAGAAACACAGATGTACATTTAGCAGCTATGTATTATTATGAGTTTCCTTCTCGCTTTTGAGCGAGCGATAAAAAAAATTTTTGACAGGTAGATCGCGTTTATTCGTAATTTTATCATTTCCTCAACAATCAAGGAGCTTATTTATCACTTGTTTCAAAGCGCATCGAGATCTAGATTGATCGCTCTGTACACAGGCAAACCGCCTGCGCCGGTTATTGCGAAACGACGAGCGATGCGTCGGCGCTCGCGTGGATAAGTCGTGCCACACCCCCGTCCCAGAGGGACGAGATTTTCCAACGATCTTTGATCATCCGCGTAATTTCGTGCGCGACTTACTTACATGCATGCGCGCGAGATTTAAGTATATACCTGCTTACGACGGGGGTAATTCTACGTCGTCGTGCCGCCATAAAGCCGCGGCGTGCAGAGTTCACGGTTACAGGGTCCAACTCGTTCGTTCTCTCCTTCTCTCTCTTTCTTTCTCTCTTTGCCCCTCTCCTACCATCTTTCCCGCTCTCGCTCGCACTCCTTCTTGGCGCGGGTCTTACCGAGCTTTATGGTCAGAGTCATGGGATCGTGGACTGGCTGGATCCCATGATCGATGGGGCTTTGGCTTAACCCCTCTAGTCTGGACCGAACCCATGGTGCCTCCGGCACGCGGTACCGCACTGTCTCTCCTTCTTCTATACTCGCTGCGTCCTGTCTTCCTTTTTCTTCATTCATCACCCTCTCTCTCTCTCTCTTTAATCTATCTACACGACTTCCTTTATGAACGACGAGAAAATATGTTTTATCGGGGCGAAACGACGGTGGGCCACGTTCACGAATCCGCAATAGATAATGATTTAACTCGCACCGAAAACTTTTTCCCTCTCACCCTCTCTCTCTCTTCTTTCTCTTTCTCTCTTGGTGATCGTCCTGATTTATGCACGCGTGTGTCGCCCGAAGACTCGCTCGAGCTTCAAGGATTTGCGATTAGTTGACATAACGAGAACATGGCGACGGATAATATGAAGACAGAGATAAAAGTTCTATAGAGAAGAAATTTAAAAAATTTCGATTTTTCAAATTTATCGTAATATTTTAATTTAACAGTGCATTATTTCGCATTTTCCCTTGATTGATTCGTTTTATCTGTCGTTTTTCATTTTATAATTAATCAATATTAATATAATAATAATATATAAATGATTTATCAAATATAAATGAGAATAGCTAAATGTCGGTCAATCGCGGATCTTGGTGCATAATAATATTTTTTGTGAATTCCCAGTTCATGCGAACTGCGCGCCGCATATTCGTCGGTCTTGAAACACAATCCTTACATGAACCCAGAATTAATTCACATGTTAAATTGACGAGCAATTTAATAGTTTTGATGCTAACAGGCATCTATAAGATCCCTCCTTCCCCGAAAAACTGTAAAGAAATTATTGCGAAAAATAATACCTCAACCAGGATTCAAACCTGGATCTCCCATCAATCCGTGCAGGCGTCCTACCAATTCGACCATCGAGGCATGTGGTGATATTCCTCGCAATAACAAATATATATGTTGGATAAACGTCAAGTTTCAGGCGACGTATTTTAAATAATAATAAGATTAGGACCGCCGAAATTGTCAAATATAAATAAGAATAGCCAAATGTCGGTCAACTACGGATCTTGGTGCGTAATAATATTTTTTTGTAAGACCGACGAAAATATGCAGCGCGCAGTTTGCATGAACAGGGATTTCACAAAAGAATATTATTACGCACCAAGATCCGCGGTTGACCGACATTTGGCTATTCTCATTTATATTTGACAATTTCGGCGGTCCTAATCTTATTATTATTTAAATGATTTATGTTATTTATATATTAATAATAATAATAATTAATTTAATAATTATTCGCGTTAGATATATTTGTAAACTTCACATAATTTTCATTTAGAAGAAGAAACAAAAAAAGAAAGAATGATTTATTCGAATAATTTAGAATGAATCAATATCTGGTAGGGTTGTTTCTAATTAATTTAATACTAAATTAAGAAAAATATTCCCCAAATATAGAAAATTTACAATAAAGCAAATTAGTATTGAGCAACGGTCAGTATGGAGCTAAATAAAGATCTCTGACTTGCCGCGATCTGCGAACTAATCGTGAAGCAACGATTCTAATCCGCATACAGCGCATATGGCGGTGGGGATAGCTAAAGCCGAACTCCCGGCGTGTGTGCAGGCCCTAATAATATGTGGATGGAAAGATCGTGATGGGATCGAAGGGTTTATTATGCTCCATAAGAGGAGGGTGGCGGTCGGAAGAGTTCAGGAGGGGATCGGATCGAGGTAAAAGGAGGAAGAAACCGCAAGAGGAGAGAAAGAGAGAAGCTGGAAAAAGAGGAAGGCAGAGAGAGAGAGAGAGAGAGAGAGAGAGAAAGAGAGAGAGAGAGAGAGAGAGAGAGAGAGAGGAGAGAGGAGAGAGAGAACGAGAAAGAGACGACGACGACGAGGGTGAAGGAAGAGCGGAGTGAAAGATTTGAGAGTAAAAGAGGCAGATAGGCGGGTACGAAGCCCAGAGAGGATAATTGAGTTATTACTGCAATTGTAGACCACCTTGGAGGCTCCGGAACGACCATAACAGGTTTTGAAAATCGCATTCGTATCTGCCTACGATTCTCCGGCTCTTTAGCGATAAAGGATTATCGTCGGGATACACGGGGGATCGCGCGATGGCGATTACGTGCATGGAGAAACGAGAATCAAAGCGACGGCGACGCGAGAAGGTGGTACTAGATGCACCCGTGTCTAAATCCAACCAGTACGCCGCATAAATACGTAGGGCCAAATCGCCGATGAAATTCTCATTTCGGCGTGTAGATTGTACAGTTGTAAGTGTACCGTTCATTTTTTAACTTCTCGATATTTTAGATTTTTCAAAAGATGATCTTTCAAAAATCGATCACGCTACTCACCACCAATCGCTATTACAAGTAACTGCTTTGTAGAATTAGAATACTCACCTGAAACACACAAAAAGAGAAATTATATTTATAGTTGCAAAACAGATATGTAGAACACGGATGAAAAGATAAATTTAACATGACGTCCCTGAAAGTAAAATTATTTCGAAATCATAGAGTAGTATCAGCGATGAAGTTAAAATATTACTCATCCGTAAAATAAACTAATCAAATGAAGTTTTTATTAAGCTTAAAATTTACGACCGTAAGAATTTTTGATAGTCATCGTGAAGAAATTGCTTTCTTCCGGAATAGTTATCGCCGAAACCACAGACATGCGTGTACTTGTTTGCATATGTATGTAATAGCTATTTTTTTACGAAACATATGACACCTGATACATTACGTCACCCTTGACTCAAAAATGAGTATGCAATAAAATTACATTAATTTATAAAATTATCGACATTGTTTAAAGTATTTTATCATATGATAATTTACAAATTCCTAACGCAACACTCTGTGAAAGCTTGTTACAATCAAAAACTAACTCTTCCGTCGTAAAAGTTTTGACCTGTTGGAGTATCAGATATGATATGATATGAGGCTTTTGTTCCCGAATTTCCTTTGTAATCGAGTTTTGGTAGCCGATAAGCGGTACGGTACTGATGACTCGTTTCGACGGCATGCCAACGGAAGGCGAACGCTTCCAAGAAGCGGATGAGATCGCCACCTTGGCTGCGGGCTAAAGAGTCTCGAGCAAATTAAGTCGTTATTCCGGCAGATGGTCAATTTTCGGGAGATCCAGCACGTGATCCCATGAACAACGGAGCAACCTGGACGCAACGAGCTGCGCGCGCGCCCCAACTAATTGTTACAGGCGAGGACGATCACCTCAAAGACCTTGAGTTCGTAATACAAGCTGCTTCTAAATAAGAGCGTTCTTGTCATTTTTATTTGTTTTACGAACTAGCTAATCATCGCAACATGCTCCATCATGCTCGTCGCTGCATCGCGACATCCAATACCGTTTCTTTTTAACAATCGGAGGGGGACATTTTTCACTTGTCGCGGAAAATACATCTCGATCGCGTCGTCCATCTCGAGACGCTCCATGATACGATTTTACGGTTCTCTTTGCGATTCGCCATCGAGCGGCGAACGGTTCGGTACGCTTCACGGTTCTTCTTCCGAACACCTGTCTACAATTTATTAGCGTGTAGGTACTGCGATTGCTCCCGCGTCACACGCCGTCACTTACCGGTTTTGCTTGTTTCGAAATGTACATAACTACATTATGGTTATGTAGAACATGACCATGCCTTACAGTGCTTTAATGTTTTACAGAAATTGATATCAATATTTAAGGCGAGAAACCGATCACGCATCATTATGTAAGATGAAGAACTCGTTCTCATATGTTCTCATAACGATGTATCCAAGAAGTAAAAAGATATTAAAAGCATTGTGTAAATTATGACATAAAAGCACTTTTTAGCTCTCTCATGTGTGATCTCTCGCTTCCGTCTCTTTCCATATATTGTTTCTGTCTGTTTATCGTTTTCAAAAAGAATCGCAACCTGATTAGCGCGAAACAAAAGACGCGCTCGTATTGATTTTACTTTCAATTAATTTAATAATAATCCTATTATCCTAATATTAATAATCTTCTAAAAACATTGAATAAGAAGTTTGAGCGATTGCTTCGAACGATTTTATAAATCAAACATCCGAAAATTCGCTTTGCTGCTCTAACCGCGACTTAACGGCGGGTGCCGTGGGAGTTCATTGTCTTTATTTTGCGTTCGCGGAATCGTTCGGCATGTTGGCAGCGTATTTTGGAGCTTCTTTGTGCGGGCGCACAGCGATCATCTCGTCCGTACGCACACGCATCTCTCTGTATATACTTGTTACATATTCGAAGGGTTTATAAGCCTGCGTAATAGCCACAATGGAGGTTTAGGAGAGACGACGGGAACGGGTGAAAAGGAGAAGCGGACGCGGTCCAACTGTAGGAGGAGAGGAAGGGGGGAAAGAGGGGAAACAGAGATAAAAGAGACGAGAAGAATACACACACGGAAGGGGCATGGTAACGGGAGGCCGGTGAATATATAAAGGCACGATGTATCGGGGTATACCAGAGGCCTAGTAAGTTACACCTTCTGCCCTTATCTGTGAGGATCGCTCGGGTACTCGGATACTAACCCAGCCTCTCTCTGTTTCTCTCTCACTTCTCTCACTTCTCTCCCGATCGTGCCTTTCCGTCCCGTTCATACGGTTCTCTCTTTTCTCCACTGAATAACTTTACTACCGGTTTCTCGCGTTGCCTCGCGCCAGCTACTAAACTTTCGGGATAACGCGCACCCTCATACGCCCCTCCTCCAGCTGATCGTACTGGGAATTTTTCGTGGGTGGAAGGACGTGTGTATTACCGGGAAGTAGATCGTCAGAGCGCGAAACGACCAATTATCGTAAATTGTGAATAAAATAGAACTTCTGTTAAAAAGTGTACAAGTCGCGCGATCTTGTTGCCATGCGTCGGAATTATGCGTGCCATTCGTTTATCGCAATATGGATCAAAAAAAGGGTCGCTCGAACGAACGAGAGAATTTCATGGCGCTTTTTCATAAAGATTTTTAACGACATATCTATTTCCTGAACCTCCTCGTCTCTCTTTTGGTCTTCGTTCTCTCTCGCTCATTAATATGTCGTTCGACTGACCTTCTCTTTCTCCCTGGAGCGAAGCACCTTGGAGAACTAAAATTTGCATCGAGACGCGTTTGCACAGAAGCTGTGACGGCTTATTAGCCTGGAAGCAGCTGCGTGCCAGTAATGAGGCCCAATCTCGCGTTTATGCATAATACTTGTAGTTGGGCCGTACCGACTATTCCCCCCGCGGCAGCCTCTCCCCCGCCTTTCCGTACCCGTTGCACCGTGTTGCTGTCCTCTCTCTCTCGCGTCGCCCTTTCTTCCCTCTTTATCGTTCAACAAAAGGATTCACTTTGTGCCCGTGAGAGATGCGCGAGCGCGAGTCCTTTTCAACCCTCAGTTGTTGCAGCACGCAACTATAACCGCTTCATCCTGTTAGCCTGATGTGATTCGGGTAAAACAGTGAATTTGGGGCTCGCGGTACGAGTTTAATACGCCCGATAATAACAAAGTTTAGCGACGACTGGACCGCCGCAAAGAAGTCGGCAGCAACGTCAACGTGCGTGTGGCAAATCGCTGAAGGTCTTCATCGTACACGCGGCAGCCTTCGATCATGCTCGTAATGACGTTCGACCGGGCCCGAAAGGCCTCGAGTGGTTCTCGACTGAACGTTGCATAGCCCGTTACAAGATTGTTGTCTGTTTTTAGGTAGTTACACAATGTAGCTAAATACGTGTTACACGGAAAAGATCTTACAAATCCAATAATTGGCAAGATTAAGATTTTTACACGTGAATTAATGGAGACGTCCTAATTGCACAGGTAGCCGCGATATACGAGTTATATCCAAACGGAGGCAAAAATTCCATCGGTTGCTCCCGCGAGATGCACCGCCATTCTCTCTCCCATATTGTGTCCACTATCTTTTCTGAACAGAGCTCTCAGGATCTTCCAGCGATGTCGTAACATCTCGAAAATAATAAAGTTGTTCGTGACCGTTCCCGGATGTGTCTCTCTCTTTGTCTCTCTCTGTCTCCCCTTTTTCTCTCTTTTCTCTACTCTGTCGCTCTCTTTCCCTTTCGTCGCCCCTGCTCGCGAATGTTACACCTACAGGGACTACTCGAGTTGTACTACATCCACGTTTTATGGTGGCCCGGTCATAAAGCTGTATTCGTAACACACCACCGTATTCGGTATCCGCGGTATGCGTGAATATATCGCGCCTCTGGGGTGGCTCGTATCATGCATTTACGAGTTTTCGACGTTTCTCTCTCTGTCTTCAGAAATTATCCGGACGGCTGACGGTTTCGTGATTCGTATATCGCCATAAAATTATGTTCTATTGTCGAGTCTTGTTGAAGCGCGCTCTAACGTATATGCCATTGGCGGATAAATGAGCGAAGAGGATGCTGTATTTTTATTTGACGGTAGATCTTTTTGAAAATATTATCTTCAAGATTCGAAACGAAGGAATACGATCAAATGGTTTAATTAGCATTTAATTAGTTTTCTCACGCTGTATAATGCCGCTGATATGTATGTGAGACAATGAGTCTCCGTCTTCTCGCCTTCGTGTATAAGTTCCATAATTCCGAAAAGACTGAATTTAATTGTGCAAAGAACAAGGAGCAGGAATGACGAGGCAGCGCGGGCCAAAAATGCGATCAGCAGCGGAGTGAAGCTGTCGCAACGCCGTAGAGAACGACAAAAGGAAGAAATATCGGGCGAACGTAGGATGAGAGAGCCCCGGCGAAGAAAAAGGAAACTCGTCCTGTGTCCCGACTGCGCACGCTGACGCGACAACCTCATTTGTGCGCGGCGGCTTCCAGCGGGACAACGCGAAAAAGAAGAGGAGAGAGAGAGAGAGAGAGAGAGAGAGAGAGAGAGAGAGAGAGAGAGAGAGAGAGAGAGAGAAAGGGGGAGGAGAGGGAGACAAAGGGCGAGGGTGAGCACAGCGAACGCGGAAAGAGGAGTACACAGGAGGACCGACCGAGCGAGGTTTGCGCGTGTGTACGCGCGTTTGCACGCGCGTGAGAGAGAAGGACTGGGACGAGAGCGGGGACCAACGCGACGGGACCGGACCTACGGTCCAATCAAGGAAGCAGGGTACCGCGCTGACGTGATTACAGCCGCCGCGCGTGACCGGAGTTAGCTCGCCGCTCCACTCTCGCTCGCCTGCTCTCTTTCGGGTGGCCCCCTCGGCGGTGGCGTG
Source organism: Aphaenogaster rudis (assembly GCA_003063815.1). Classification (NCBI taxonomy): domain Eukaryota; kingdom Metazoa; phylum Arthropoda; class Insecta; order Hymenoptera; family Formicidae; genus Aphaenogaster; species Aphaenogaster rudis. The sequence goes on from NJRL01000461.1 coordinate 86,851, forward strand.
TTCCAGCCACCCGCTTCGTTTCCTCGCATTGACACGCAGCCGCGAACTTCTGCGAAGATCCCCGCGCAACAATTCTCGCCATCCCCCCTATCAATGGACGGCTGAAGAGCAGATTTATATCTGTATCATTTACGTCTAAACCAATTTCGGTCAACTTCTGTGATCTTGAGATGTCCTTTCGGCCGGGCCAGCTTAGAAGACCGTCGGTCGTCGGTCGGGGAATCGGTAGATGCATCCCTGCACGCGAAACGATTTTACAGCGGTGCGCCGGGCCCTGTTTTTGCGCCGGGGTCCGAAGACTCTTCGTGGCTCGTCGCTTCCCTGCGCTGCTCCTTTACGAGGACTATGCTCGCGCTCGTAATACCGGCGGTTTCTTAATCACGAGCTCCGAAACGGCGCTTCCCCCATCGCCCCGGAATCCGCGACTCGAAATACTTCGTCGATTCTCGCGCGCCGAGAAAGTCAATTAGCAGGAATGCGATGATCCCTCCGCTTCCTCCTTTTATCGTCGTAAAATCTTAACGCGGCTCCTCCGTTCCTGCGTTATATTATACGCGCCTTGTGCAATTTGCCCGAAAAATTACAGTAACGTCAACGGCCCCGAATATTTTTTTCGAATGCATTTCTTTATCAATGATATTATTACGAGCGGAGTTGCGTGCTAATGGATTCGTAGCAATCCGCGATGGAGCCTTTACGTTTAAAAGTTGCTTACTTGCACGTTTGACATTTTATAAGGGATATGATGTCCTACAGAAATGTACACTGAGGATATTATTATTGTTCTTGTAATTAATTAAAATATGTTTTCTTTAATTAAAAGGACATGTGTTACAAAGTACATTCTCGCGAAGCAATTGTCTTTTCGTTATTGTTTGCAAATATGATCGCATAGGAATGATCATCTTAATCGACAGATTACCGCAATTGATCATGCCGATCGTACCGCGCCCATGATGGGTGTTCAAGCCGAGACTCGCGAATTGACCGACAGCTTCCGGTTCTGGTATCATCGCGCGGAATAGCGAGCAATCGGGTCTCGCTTGCCGCTGATCATTTCTCGGATGCTACCGACTTAACGGCTCTTCCCTTCGATCAGCTCCCTACGACCTTCTCCATCGCATTGCCCTTTCTCCATCGACCACTCATCGTCGGCGGAGACGTGGCAACGTCGGTTACACCACCGTGGGCAAGACACAGAGAAAGAGAAAAAGAGAGGAAGAACGAGAGAGAAAGAGAGAGGATGAGAGAGAAAACGAGAGCGGCGAAAGAGACCGCGCGACCAAGATGGAAGGACGTTTATACGGCGCAGCAAAAGGCGAGGAGCCTTTGTCCGATGAATCGCGTCGCGTCGCGTCGCATCGCGTCGCATCAGGGCGAATTACTCGCGATACACGCTTTATCGTTGCCGCGACTTTGGCGAGTAAGGAAACAGTATTGCGATTTACCGGCCCGGATCTTGCAGAGCCGCGCAATCGCCGGCGGACAGATCCCGGACATTCAGCGAGCGTGATCGCCGTTATCACGACAGAATGAGCGACCGCTTCCTCGAGACACGATCGTGTATCTACCGTGCGATCTGCGATATTTCTCCGTCAGGTCCGCGGGGTTGTCATTAATATTATATTATTACCGGTATGTTGCAAATCGAGAAAGAGCGGCGACCGACAGAGCAACAGTTTAAATTAAGCGCAGGTGATAACGAGTAAACCGACACGAGTTTGTAAATAGACCTTTCGGGACGACTGGTCGGATCGTCAGACGATACCACACTCGGAAGCTGCCACGCGAGACAGAACGACGTCATAATTATCACGAATGCTATCTCCGGTCGCCGCGATCGCGTGATCGCTCGATAAATCGCGCGAGTCAAAGATAGATTCGCGCTGCGTCGCCAGATACAATTGCATCGGTGTAAAATGACACCGACGCTCCGAATTGCGTTTTTTGCGTCATTACTTAGCTTCGAACGTTTACGTTTTGCGAGCGGCAGACTCGCGCGAGTCGACAGAGGGAGAGAAGATATCGCCGTCGGATGCGGCCCTGCGCATACATCGTGATGCTCCTCGAATGGTACCCCCCGAGGGAGAGGAGCGAGCAAAGTCGGGGCCGGCCTGGGTCCGCGATGATCTATGGCTCTATCGCGTTCGGAGTCTCAGATCACAATCATTCCCCTTTATCGTATCCCTTCGTGAGTTTTCTTTCTTAGCAGGTGCCCGCCGTCCGCCGTCCGCCGCCCGCTGCACGGCGATATATTACGTACCGGGTGTCCGCATTTAATTTCGCGCGATATCCTCGTTGCGATAGACGATTGTGCGAGACTATCTTCCCCCTCTCCCCCGGCTGACGGCAACCCCCTTTGCGTTCTTCGGCGATTTACGGACCGCTCGTCGTAAGCTTGTGAGTTTGTGAATCGCAGCGCGGTCAGGTATCCTTTTTTTGGTAATGAAACATATTAGGTAGATGATTAGAAAGTATTTCACCGCCGCCGTTCTTCGTGCGAACGGTAGTCGCTGACCTCTCACCGAAACGATTTATAAGAAGCGCGAAGCGAAAGTGAGAGAGAGTTAGGACGATCGCCATCGCTCAGGAGGGTCTCCGAGGACATCTTCCTTTTGGAACCTCCCGTCCCACCCCCACCCCCTCTCCCCTTCTTGTCTTAAACTCTGTAGGAGTGGCCGATAGTTAGCAAGGACATTATAAATTTGGATGCCCTACTCTGTAATTATCGGAGATACGGAGGGGCGTGCCAAGTCTCTCTCACGTTCGTCCGGCAGCGTTCTTAAGCAAAAGAGGGAAGGGGCGCCTGCTTTAGGATGTGTGCGAAATTGCGCAAGGGTATTCGTGCGCCACGTGGTGGTGCGCGTGTCTCGTGTGTATGTGTCTGTTTGTGGATGCAGGAATTTCACGTGCGCCAGTATACCAGGATACGCGCCAACAGAGAAAGACATTATCGGGGAGGGGCACCGCGCGAGATTCGAATCTGCAGGGCAGTGCCGATTGAACGCGTTTGGCGATGCCGCTCGAGCGGAAATCTACTTACAAAATTCTACTTACATCTACTCGAAGCTGATCTTCCGCGGAAATCACGAAAGCACTACTTTAAATTTGCCTCAATTATCTCATTATCTGCGATTGTGTCTTCTGTTTCGAGACAGTCTCGCGCACGCACGCACGCACGCACGCAAGATCGTCGCTCTATTGTAGTAGCGCGACGTAGAGGCGAACGAAACGGAGCTGAGTGGACGGCAAAGAAAGGGGCGAAGGGACGAGGAGAGAACGCGGTGGCGGAAGGATGCCAGAGAAAGAGAAAAGGAGAAAAGAAGACCCCTCTCTCGTATCGAGAGCAAACTCGATCTTCGACTGCTTGGCATCAAGACATTCGAGACTTCGACAGGGCAGCAAGATCGACTACAGCTCAATCACTCTTCGTCTCGTACCCTCTTTCACTCCTCCTTCTCGGGAAGGATGCATCCCCCTGCTCTCCCGTCTCAACCATCGCTCCAACTTCCACGGCTCTCCTCGGCCCTCTCTCTTCTCTCCGTGTTCACCTGGACCCATCGGGCCCGGGGCCCCCCTCCCCATTCCCTCTCCATCTTCTTCGAGGATCGTCTTCGTCTCCTCCCTTTCGCTCCTCCGTTATCGCGTCCCGATCTCGGGGCCTCTCGGCTTCACGTGGCGTGCCCTAATGACGTCTCGGAACGAACGGGTACCACCGCCATCTAACAAGAGACTTTTTCACGTTCCAATGCTAATCCTCCGGGAGTCGTCTCGCCTCCAACTCCCTCTTCACCTCCTCCTCCCCCTCCTCCTCCGTCACCTTACCTTCCGCTTCTCGTATCTTCGTACCTCACGTTGCATCCGCTGTGTCCGTATGTACGAAATAAAGACGCGCGAAAGAAAAAAAATTATATCAGTGATATGTTGATCTGCCTGATATTTAAGCAATACACTTGTCATGATGCGTTGTCCTTACCGACTCATCTTCGACGTGTCATTCTTCTGATAGCGTTTCGCGTCCTGATTGCATTTCTTTTCTTCTTTATCTTGGCGTGTAATTCGGGTTCAGAGACTAGGAGGGTGCAGAATTGATGAAAAATCGAACCAACATTTTACCCGATAAAACCAACCACGCTCCACCGAGACAAAGTCGAGCTCAAGGTCGACTTCTCGCGAAGACTAGTCGGTGATATCGTCATCGTGGCGGCAGCCACGCCGACATACGGGAGTCGATTGAATCAGTCGCGGTGCAAAAAGGGAGAGAACGGGACAAAACAAAGGAAGTCGCTTGGAATCTCTATCGGCGAGGAACGGCGAGCACCGGGGAACGGGCGAGCCCAGAGTCCAGAACCAGAGTGGCCTCACGGAAAAAAAGACCTCGACTCCAGGCTCTCGAGTCCTGGATGGCTGCCGCTCTGCCCAAACCAGCCGCCAACCGCTAAAAACCTAATTAGATGTCATAATTATATCCAGTGGTGCTCAATCCCGCCTCAATATGACTCTCCGTCCTTATTCCCCTGCTGATTCTTCCCCCTTCTCGCTGAATTCTGACCGCACTTTCTCGAGAACTGCGCGCTAGTTTATGTTGAAGACTCTTTGGACACCCTCTTTCTCTCTCTCTTTCTCTTTCTCATACAAATTCAACGAAATCATTTGTGCAAGCACTATAGGGACACTCGAGACATGGCTGGCGAATATTCGCAAACCGAAAGCTATCCCGCAGTGCGGTAAGTGCCGACTCTCGTGGGGCGCACAAACGAGCAAATGCTTTGCCGCGACGTGTCTCGAAAATTCTTGTGAATCGCGTAAAACGACGATGAGATGTATATAATCGCACAAGGTCGTCAATTCTTATATACGACCGGTTTAAAACATATATTCTCCCAATTTCGACGCTCTTGACGGGCAAAATGTGTGAGATAATTTTCGTTTAAAAATGATTATATGTATATTTATTCTCAATGATGAAATTATTTTCTGAATATTCTATAATAAGAATAATATTCCAAAAATAATGTGCGAAGTACCTGAAATTAATGAGCTAAACTGCATTGCAAAATTATGTTCTATAATGCAGTCACGATTCGGACTAAAATGGCAACGAGCAAGCATTGCACAGCGCAGTGTTTATATAATACGTATAATTATTAACGCACAAATCTGTGCAAAATACTAATGAACATCGCATTCTCACCGCATCGTAAGGTAAAATAATGCTGTCGCGCAGTTGTTTGTTTAGATCTTTTCCCCGAGCCTTTAGCGAACTAAGCCCGATCTTGCCGCAGTTGTACTGCTGTATACTCGGTGTTTATTGTACGCGTCAACGACCGTACTGCGGAATGTCGGCGATATTTTAACAGTCTCGCGGCGTTAATTACTATTATACGGCACACAGCAGGCGCATAGTGCTTGAGTAACAGTGTGCGGCTTGAAACGAGATACTCCGCACCTCGCAAACTCGCTGATACCACCTGTTGAGCCTTAACGTTCAAGCATTTCATACGGCGGAACCGTACGCAGGGGGGGAGAAGCTGGACGGGCATGATTGGCAGAAGGATACCGATGAGTGACAACGCGCGATAATCAGCAAGACAAATTGGTGAGAGTCGCGAGAAAGTATCCTCGTGTGTGCATAATTATCGTTGTAAACCATTTTTGATTACGTGATCGCGGTGGAATAAGTCGACATCGAGGAAAAAGATGGCGTCCGAGATATCCTTGATGAAACACATTAATCTAACATTAATCTAACGACGAGATCTGCATCATTCCCATAAACATTAGTATTTTTATTTACACGATGAATACTTCTTGCTGATTACGAATGCGGTTCTTGCTTCGATCCTCGAGCAATGGTATACGGCTTGAAACGAGATACTCCGCACTTTAAGACTCATCGATACCACCTGTCGAGTTCTAACGTAATTCGTGCGCGAGCGGGAGGTCGAGACGAAACCGAACGGACCCCGTTGCTATCGTGGCGCCGTTGTTGTTCCCCCGAGAGCACATGACGGAAAACGTTGCCCCTCGACAGAGATCAATTAACGGACGATGATGGAAAATAGACGCCGATCGATTTATCAGGGCTCATAAGTCAGAGTCTTATCGTAACAGCGCGTTATTGAATGAGCTTACCCGCGATTGCCCGCGCTGTAATTTTAACGTAATAAGTCCCATCGATCGGTAATTACGTTACTCGGGACAGAGACGGATGATAGACTCGAGATTGTATTCGTTAATACGATCAATCCATCTCGTATGGGACAGTTATACTGCGAATTTTCGCTCGAATCGTAAAGCAATATTGTAACGAAGATTACTCAACATTCCGCAAAAAAGTATCCCGTATATACCTTCTTCCTATGATTCTGTCATATCAATATGACATTTTTACACATGACTTATCATTCTTACGGAATATTAGCTGGTTTATTGGCTGATTGTGCACGGGATGAACGAAAGAGCAAACGCGTGGCACCTGTACAGACACAAGAAGGATGAAATTAACAGGGGGAGAAATTCGTATTCGATGCTGCATCAGAGGGTCGACGATACCCTCGGGACAAATCGCTCTCGCACGTTACACAGGCACCTGTTGCTCGTGCTCCCTTGGAATGCTCCCCTTCCGCGGAGGACGATCATTTAGAATCCACGCAGCTTCACTATAACATCGCCGTTTCCCCGATTTCCCTCGTTTTCAATGTAAAAATAGCTGAATGGTATTTCGGGACTGTTGAAATATTACGCAAACGCGATTTCGTAAATCGTACGATTGTTACGTAAACTGGCTCCTCCCTCAATATTATGGATTCACGTAGCCGAGTATTGAGAACTCAGTACGACCACCCTCAAGAACATAACATCTAATCCGGGCAACGCCAGTTTTTCGTTCGGACAAACCAGTTTAACAGAAATTACAAGCGTCGCGGTAACGACGCGGCGCCGAGAGGTGTCCAATTAGCTTCGACACTAAAAACGAGATAAAGGCGAGCGTCGCGAGAAAAAAGCAAGGGTCGTCGACGGAATAATGAACTTTTTTTTACTTGGCGCCTTTATTGTCGTTGCCAGTGTATTTCGGCTTGGCAAATTGAGACGGGCATTACTTCTCTCCCTCCCTTTCCCTCCTCTCTCTTTGTGTCTCTTTTTCTTTCTCTGTGCATCTCGACTCGATCATGCTACTTTTTCAAAAATTCAGAATCTTATATGCAAAACTGTAAACTCTAAATTCTTTCGAACCACTAAAGAGTGAGACAACAACCGTCAATTTTTCAAAGACATTGGATAAATATTAGATAAGGGATGGTGATATTTTAAGAATTGATACTCTGAGGCTACCGAGGCTACTCTGAATATTCTCTCATCTCAACATGCAAGATATTGTACGCACTTGAATACTGCCGCGTGCGAGCGGTCCCTTTTGATCAACGGCTGCGTTCAATAATTCATCCGCAACTCGATCATATATGTTGCGGCTTTATGCCGCTATGCTTAGCCGCTTACTTTGTCGACTACTATAGCTTCGTAACGTGTTGCATTATCGAGTTGGTTTCGGACATATCTCTATATCTTCATGAAGATAATAGAAATTTTATAATTTTGTACCTGTCAGAGTTAGCTATTTATCTAGCTGTGTTTATTACATGGAATTTAAATTATTTACATTAATCCACTATAGTATTCCAGTGTGCTAATATACTTAATATAGCCATCGTCTAACGATTTAAATCCTCGGACGGATTTAATTTCTTCGATCAATCCCTTCGTTCCAAAGATTTCGGAACGTGGCTGGAGAAAAGTGCGGCCCTGTAGCAGCCTCCCGTCGTGGACCGGTTCAAAAATACCTCGGATGCCCGCGCTGCGGGCGACCGGGCGCGGGTGAGAGGGGAAAAGAGCCCGGAGTGAAAAGAAAGAGATAGAAGAAGAGAACAACAGAGGGAGGGGAGGCAGCAAGAACGAAAGAGAGAAGAGAACGCGCGAGAAGACGAACGAAAATGGCTGAAAAAGAAAAGGATGCACGAAAGGACCACTAGCAAAGCGGGTGGAAGAAGCGAGATGAAGATGCGCGCGAAAGAGAAGAAGAAAAGAGAAAGAGAGAAACGCACGCAAAAAGACTAAAGTAGAGACCGAGAGAAGAAGAAGACAGCGGAAAGTAGAAAGAGACATTTATTAAGAGAGGAGAGAGAGAGAGAGAGAGAGAAAAGGAGACAGAAGGAGAGAGCGACGCGACAACGTGAACAGGAGTAGGAACGAAGATACAGATAAAACGAGACGGAAAGAAAACGAAAGAAGAAGGGGGGAGAGAGAGAGAGAGAGAGAGAGAATGAGAGGAGAGGGTGAGCACCGGAGTAGTGTGCGGCAGAACGCGTCTTTATTATACGAAAGGAACGGACGGAGGAACCCGCCGACCAAGAGGCCTGCTTCTGATGATGTTGTACTCACGACTCCCTCGTTCGCTCGTACCTACTCGCCGCTTCGCGCTGCTCGCTCGACATTCTCGCGCACAGGACGCGTATATCGTCCGAGGATAGCCTCCGCTCCGGAGGACCTCCGCGCTAGCGGCGCGAGGATCCAGACGGGGAAGGAATCGGCGCGATCGTTAAACGGTCAATTATCACTGGCTCCCTTCGTGCCTCGCTTCTCCTCGCACTCCACGCGCTCTTATTTCTTATTCGCCACATTGTTATCGCAATAAAGATTAATTCTTGTACACGCGTATAAACTGGATGTTACGCGCCAAGGAAACCGTCCCTTAACCCACAAGGAGTACCGCGAATTAATTCTCAACACGCATCAATTGCATGAACACGAATTCGATATCGTAGAATTATTAAATATAAAAATAAGATAGAAATATCGCGGTGAATGACGCGTGTAATTATTCCGCTTGCAAAAAATCTTGGTGGCATCAGACAAGCTCGATCCCTGTTCTGCGACCACTAATGACACCGAAACCGTGACATCGTGGTAGGTAAGTGTGTAGACGCGGGCACGCACTACAGGAACGACGTGGTAAAATGAAGAAGTTGTGTGGTGAAGAAGTTGTGCGTGAACACTCGGCGGATCTGGATCCACAGAGCCATTAGTCGGCTGAAGCGCGGACCAATAAAAGCTCGGTGCTGCCGTCCACCGGCCATAAAGTCGTAGGATTCCTTGTTATGCGCCCGTGCGACTTCTCTCGAGGACCGCGGTGCCGTGGAGAACGGCGATAAGAGAGAGAAGAGGAGAGTGGTCCGAAGAAAAAGGGAGGAATAACAAAATACAACCGTGAGATAGAATAGAGAAAAAAAGAGAGAGAGAGAGAGAAGCGTGTCATGGCTCCCAGATTCCAGTGGGAAAAGGAAAAGGCTTGTCGCTTCGCGGAGAGAAACGTGCGCGAGGGCAAAAGATAGAAAAAGGCGCTAAGAAGGCGCGGCTCTTATAAAATCGTAGCCTGCTCCTTTACTGGCATCGGGGCGGGAAATTATGTGTACGTTCCGCCGTGGAACCTGTTTCGGGTCGTTTCTCGCGTATAATTGGAACACGTCCGGAGCGCAGCGCGGGACACTTAAGCCGCGACGCATCAACGCGTATGACTTCCTTTGAACTTTCGACACGATCGATCTAGATAGCTCCGATCTACGAGAAGAGTGATCACTTAATCACGACTTAATTTCTGCGGAAGAGCGGCTGCGGCTGCTTTTCTTCCGCAGAAATTAAGTCGCAGATTATAGAAATATATAGGAACGGAAAAATTAAGGTTTGATTAACTCGATCGTATCCACCTGTAGAATAATGAATCGCGACAAGAATGTTGGTGAAAAATTTGATAAAAGACGCGGGTGAAAGTGATGAGCGACAATGCGAGAATGCGAGGGTTTCACGATCGCGTTTATCATAGTCATGCCCTCGTTATCCTCGGCTACTCTTAGAAAGGAAAGCCGCATACTCAAGGATTAACGAACAAAATAAGAGGAGACGTCATTTTTCTTCGAAGAAGAAATGTGTCGCTTGCAAGAAGTCACCTGAGGGAGCGTATTTGCGCGGCCGGCCGAAAATTAGCGCGGTGACGGCGATTAATGGCCGAGCCGAGTCAGCTCGCGCGATTTAAATCTCGCCCCTGACTATACGCCGCGTTTCTTCTCGCATCTGCTCTCGGCGTTTTTGCCGCTCCTCCGCGACAGCGTCACAGGGTTACCCGAGTGCCATGAACTCGTGAAGTCAGCGTCCGACTCGTCCGCGACGAACGAATTTCTCACAGTGCGAAATGTAAAACTCTCGCCGTCGAAACGTGTCATTCTCATATTCGAGTGAACCTCGCGGAAAAATTGCGGTATCGGAGGTAACGCTACCGAGAGATCGCCACTGCATCTTTTTTCGACAATGTACGCCAAATTGTCGACACAACGGGTCTTCATGCACGCGTAAATAACACAGTGCTCGATGTACACAGATATTAATTACCAGCGGTAGCCGCGTGCCTTTGATAAAAAACCATCGACGCACATTTCATTACGGGCTATCCCTTTTACGAGGCAACCCCTCGATATATAATCACCGGCCTACCGAATTAATGAAAGCAAAATTAAAGGCCCAGTCGCCTCTCATTAATCTCCGCCGCCAGGGGATGGACACCGGGCCGCGGCCAGGGCGCGCGTAAGAAGCAAATGACGGGTACGAAAAGATGATGGACGCGAGTTTTCGGGACACCCCGTAGCGCACGACGGCGCGCTCTCATCGAGGTCCCTGACTTAAGTGATGACGGCTATAATGCTTTATATGCAAGGGAGAGTAGGTGGATAGGAACTTAAAAAAGTACATAGCGCGCTGTCAACGCGTGATCATAGTTATTGTCAGTCGTGTTTCTCAAATCGATGTTTTTAATCCGATGCTTTCTCTCCCGCGATCAAGAATGTAACATATAATAATACTATAATCTCATTGTCATATTTGAACAATTGGCAAAAATATTGAATAAAAAAATAAAGGAAATAAGACGAACAACGACGTGTTCTCTAGCTTCTTTCTCGAAGGAACGACCTGCTGGATGGAATTTCTCCCGCGATAAGTCAGACGACTTGATACCACAGAGTCGCGATGCGGACTGCAGCTTCAATTAACGTGGCCCATTAAGGGCGATTTACATCAGCTGCGAACGCGCGCGAAAAGAATGTCCCGCCATTGAGCCTAATGGACCTGTTTGCACCTACCCTTCATACGGTCCTGTTGCACTAACGAGCACTGCAATGCGCAACGATACGTGATTCTATTGCGAAGATATCTTGGCGGAGATATCACTTCGAAAATGTAGATTTCTCTTTAAGCTTTCAAAAATCGCCTCTCGCGCGGTTATCCTTGGCAAACGTAACGAGCATGATGAGCGACCACGAGAAACCATGGAATCTCTAATTAGGGAAAACGCGCGAGTATCATTCGATTCTGTCAATCGAACGACGTAAACGCTTCCGCTCTTTTCGCCGAGCGATACGGAGTTATGGTCGTCGATGACGCAGCTATACGATCATTCTCGCGCGATATCTCGCATGCGAAAGTATAAATGTCCGCCGCGTTCCGAGACTTCCAATTGGAATAATGGATATACGAGGGGAAGAAAGACGACGCACACGCACACGCGCGTATACATCGCATCGGCGCTGCACCGCGTCTAAAAGCTCGATTCTGCGGTCGGCGAGACGCCGCGGAATTACGTCGGGTTATTTACATTTATTAATTGAGCGATATCAATGAACTCGTGCGCCAACAGTGCCTTCATTGAATTCACTCCGGCTAGACCGGCTTCACGGTAACTTCGCGTCGCGACCGTCGCGCTTCACCTAAGATGACGAGGACGCTCTTCTCCGATGTGTGCATCCGATTTCTTCCAGGAAAGTTTTTAAATTAAGACACTTCTTGATATCTTGAGACACTTCGAAATTCTCGAATCATCGGGAATTCCGTAGTATATTTAATCAGTAGCTACAGCAGTATAGATGTAAAGCAGAATAAGAATCGATTAGAAACATTACACGGAAAGAACGGTTTTGCTGAAATATTAAAAAATTTGGCCAGATACAGATCTGAAAAATAATTTTGTTGGATCATCAAAATAATTATGTAGGACGCCCAAAATAGTTGCTGGAACATCAAAACTTTTTGTAGCATTATCATAATGTTTGAGTGTCCCACGTAGTTACTTTTGATGGTTTAACAAAATTATTTTCAGATCTGTATCTGGCCAAATTTTTAGATACTTCAGCAAAACCGTTCTTTCCGTGTAGCATTCTTGCAATCTATTTTTTGCGACTTATTTGTATTGAAGTTTGTATAAGCAGAAACGGAAATATAAATAAAGCTTAACGTGCGGCATGTCTTCGAGATAACTTTCGACCCATCGCGAGGCGGAACGCGGGACTCAGTTGTCGAGTCGACTCGATTATTGGCGGGCCAATCATTCTAATGGCTAATGTCGAGGGCGACCGATAACCCCGTGCGATAAAAGAAGCATTTCTTACAGAGATCGGTGACTGCATTGTTGCGACGATCGAGGCGCGTGAGCTTCAATTGTTAAGTAAATTAATCACACAGACATATTGCTGCGCTCTTTAATTGTTAGCCAAAGAATTTAAGTTGAAAAGTTCCACTGGAAATTCCTGACGTTTATTTTCGCATCTGCGGTGGCTTAAAGGCGAGCGAAGTGCAACGATCCTCGTATTCTCTTCCTTCAACCGAGTTCCATTGAAACGACGTGCAGCGATTTTCTAACCCTTTCGTCAGTCGGACATCCGAACGACAAAAGCGCCTGAAAACGAGATGCCGAGTACAAGTTGAGTGACTAATGAACGGTCGGTAGCGCGAAGAAAGTGGGCGGTGAAAATTAAATAGCAGGCGCGTCCAAAAAAATAGCAGAACGTTTTCGGTCGTCAGGTGCCGCGGCGACTGCATCGCTTAATCCTGATTAATGTCCTTGGAAACTCGCGCTAATGCTAATGCCAGCCAGACCGCGTCTCTTCTCGGCTCATCCCGTGTTCCCTTTTCTTCGCCTTCGTCATCGTTTCTACCCGTCCAGATCTTCACCGGTCGACGACTTCTATCGGCATTCCGAATTTACGAAAGATCCCAGGATTCTGATCTCCGTTTAAGATTAGCACTTGTTTAGTTATCATCAGTGAGATTTCAATCAATACAGAGACGAGCATTATATATATTTTTTTAAAGAGATTGATAATCAATGATGAGTAATCGGAGAAGACTTTCCCGGTGAAGATAATCCGGTTTTATTCAATTTGTCACGCTACAAGCGAGATGTTCTCGTGTTCTCGGTGTGAGAGCCGCTTGAGGATCGTGACCGACGATTGAGTTGTATCCAGCGTTTGTTAAGGCCGCTAGAGTGAAAGAGCGAAAGAGAAAGAGAGAAGGAAGGAAAGAGTACGACGAGGAGGAGGTGGAGGAGGAGGAAAAGGAGGAGCAGGAGGAAAAGAGGGACGAGCCGACGAAGGAATGGAAGCGCGAGGGAGAGAGAAGATTCCGATCGAGACGTACGAGACGATGCATCATCTACGGTCGGCTGTGGATCGGACGAGGATGAGGATGGAACGTTTTCGTGCGAGCAGGACGCAGGACGTAAATTCACGTGCACACGAGCGAAGGAGCGTGCGCGCACCGGACAAAGAGGCACTCGTGCAGTAAACTCGCACGATCTTCGTGGCGCGTAAAACCGCCTTTGGTCGCGTATATGTACAGGCGGTATCCACATATTACGCGCGAACACCAGCGTAAACGCACGCACGCACGTACAAATTGTACCATTGACAATTGTCTCACGAGAATAGCAGAGCAGTCAGAAAAAAAGAAACAGGAACTCGCGCGAGCGAGTTGTTGAATATTTTGCATTGACGACTGAAGCTTCGAGAAAATTCTTGTCTTTGTGACGAACAAAAATCACCTGTCCGCGTCGCGAAATCTTCGACGCAGTCGATCGAAATACGCGTCGCGTCAATTTTTAAGACGAGCACGGAATAAATACGTACCACGCGTCCCGAGAGTGCGATTACGGACGTAGGAGTGGTGGAGAGCTTGCCCGGGGGGCAAGCATCTGGCCGTAATTACTAAATTATCCTTTAACTCCGCCGTCTACTCCGGGACCGTGCCGCGATCTTATCCGAGAAGAGAGGGTTGTGCCTAGGTTTACTCAGCCAGGCCGAGTGAAACGATCGCCGTTTATCGTCGGCATTCCCGTGGCGAGAGCAGGACGAAGGGAACGGGCCTCCGGTAGATAAGGACGGAGAGGAACGCAGTTCGTTTTGTTAGTTGTCGGCACGTTAAATTCTCTGGTAATCGGTACCAGCGAGCGTCATCGATGTCAGAACGACTCGTTCGGTTATCCGCGAATCGCAGATATATTCCAGTTTATCGCGGAACTCATAATTGCCGATCGGCTCGCTTCTTTCTGCGGAAAATTGCATCCAATACATGCAGTTACACCGCATCTATACCGCAACTATGTTGCCAACGAAAAGGATTTTTGTAATATTTGCGAATACATGTGGGCAAAGTGCATAGACTTAAAACAAGCAATCTTTAATCCTCATCTCAACAACGTACGTTTGTCATCTGAATATCTTTTACGTTTGTAATAACAATCGGCAAATTTTGGTGAAACACTTCTTCAATAATGATAAATGCATCGTAAAGAGTATTAAAGGTATATATCCGGTTATTATTTAGAACAAATATCTGCCTATCATCGGGAAAGACGTACGTGCGATCGATCGATAGATCCCGGGTGATCTCATGGTGCAGCCGCTCCGCGATCTTTATTCTTTTTGCTGCGAGCCGCCGAGGGCTGGGAGAGGTTAAGCCGAGCAGATAGGTAGGTATTCGCGGTAGGACGATCTCGAAGGTAAGAGGCCAACCGAAGAAGGCACGGGGAAGAACGAAACGGAGCGGAACACGGTGGAGAAGAGGCCGAGGAGAGGGCAGCGAGCTGTCCAGGTCGATGATGCATGGTACCAACGACTCGGTCGTGCTACTCCTCTGCGAACTTCATCTTTGAAGCCGCTCCGCTTGCCCATCCCGTATCTTCGCTTCTTCCAACGTTCTCCTGTAATATTCGCGCATAGGATCCCCAATTTCCTTCCACGACCGATCGATGGACGTCTAGACTCGAGAAAGTCTAGTGAACGAAAATCGAATGATTTAAATATTAATAAAAGTGGATACAGGCCGATATATGATTAACGCAAATATAAAAACCTATTTCGGTCGAGGCTGGAGCTTAGTGCTTAATAATCTTTTTCTGCGTGAATTTATATACATTTTTTCAGCCCCCCACGAATGATTTAAACCTAGCGACTTAAAATATTCTAGTATGAACGAATTCTCAATACAGCATTGAAGTTACCGTCCGTCTGCTCTACACAACGTTTGAGAAAATCATCCTATATTTTGGGACATTTTACTCTTAATTGGCGTCACCACGCAAAATCTCTATCTTCTCTTCGTCGTCCTTGGTTTCACTTTTATTTTGTCATGCGCTCCGACTGTTTCTCCGTCGCGAATCTCGCACCTGCCGCGAAGAAGGATGAAGACATACCGATCGAGAGTTCCCGCTGCGAGACGCATTAGTCGTTACCTGGGATACATCGGACGTCCCTCTTATTCCTTGACCAAGCAAGCTCGGCTCTGCGCTCATACAAATGCGCGCCTCGGAGCAGCATTACCGTTCGTTATCGTCCGCTATCGCGTTCGCGGAGCGACGCGTCTCGAAGATTCGCGACAAAACTCGTTCTCGCTCGTTCTCGTTTATGAACGTTGTTATACGCGACCGATAATAGACTCCGCGTATCTTGTTCGATGTTTAATCCAAAAGGATTGTAAAAAAAGTAGTATAAATGTAAAATCATTAATAAAAGGTTATAATCGTAGTTTCTTAACCCTCAGTACCCACACTGGGTTAGCGTAACCCGGCCGATTTTCAAAGTTGCGGCATTTTTTCCGATCCCTTTTTACTTATTGCAAAATATCTTTTGTGTTATGACTTTCTTGACTTTCTCACCCGAATATTCTTTTTTTTCAGTTTTTAAACTATCGATTTAAAAAAAAATGAATTAAAATCGATGCATTACAACCCGAGATACAAGCAAAAGAAAACGCGGGTTAGGAATACCCGAGTATGGGTATATAGGGATTTTTTTTAAGTGTGGGTACTGAAGGTTAATTAACAACGATGTAACCAAAAGAACGCGGACCGCTGAATTTCTTTCTATGCAGATTATGAGCGTATTCCAACAAGAGACAGATGACACAATGAATCATTTCATCCTTGTTTAACATTCGCAAACAACAAGGATAAAATGATTCACTATGTTACACTGTGTCATCTGTGTCTTTTGTTGGAGAACGCTCTAAGCTAACTAGCGAAATCTACAACAAAGGAGTAAACAAATTTCTTAAAGCTTGCGCTATTCGATAATTTGACAAATGGCTCGATGATTTATTGCGGTCTTTATCCCGCTACAGGAAAGACTGATAGGGCGAAGGAGCCATTTGGAGAACCATCGCGCGTGCCCCCGACAATGATTTGTTGTCGACGAATCGAAGGCAAGCAGGCCGAATCGCGCGAGCGAACGAATGCTTGATACCTGCCGTGGATTGGCCAGTAATGCGATCACGTTTCGCGGTGAGCTGATCGAACGAAATGCCCGGCGAGCCAATCGGCCAATCGATTTTACGAGCGCGCGAGAAAATCAGGGGGCGGCTTCGGGTGGTCGAAGGGACCGCATTCGCTCCCGGCTCTCGATCCATCGCAAACATCGCGATGAATTCGGCATACGCGGCACGTTCCCGGCAATTCGCAGGAATTTTAAATGCGTTTCGAGGCTACGAAATTTCCCGATGTGAGAATTCCGATGAAACGGGCCGTTCTGCTTTCGCCCGTGGAAACTGCTTCTCCGCGAAAGGAGGAGGAGAGATCGTTTGGCGCGCATCGGCGTAGGTTCGCCGTGAAAGTTGAGACTGATACACAAGGAAGCATTCTCGATCATTTGGACGTCCACTCGAACGTTCGGTAAACGTTGCGGGATATTATCTTTCGTTTGCATGCGAGAGGAGCGTTTGCTTTTTCGATTAAGAGGGACCTCTGCCCACGTGGCGCACCGTGTTTCTTCGAAGAACGGAAACTCAAGTGCGAATATAATTCCCAAGGATCGTCAATATCGAGAATTAATTTCTAAGAATATAAATCTTTTCTAAAATTATCGTTTTGACATTCTTTCATGTCATTATACGTGAATGAAACATATAACTTCTTTTCAAAGAAAGATTTCTATGATTTCTGTCATTAAGTCATTTCTTTTTTTAAATAACGCTAAAAGAATAATCGGCTGCTGAAATCGACTGCTAAAAGAATATCCAGGTGCTGATTAAAAAAAAATTTTTTTTAAGAATTTAAAAGAATTCGTTAATTACTAATTACGTGTCGCGATGCAAAATGTACGCGCCTCTGGAATCTTATTAAGTCGATAGCCTTAACATTTTCATATCTCAAACGTCTCTTAAAATATCATTATAAATTATTTCCTCTTCATACTATATGTACAACCATATATCGATAAAATTTCTATGAACATAATTATGCGCGCGTAAAGTCCGCGACGTATTACGTGACGTGACGTAATTTACGAGCTAATAACACTCAAGCCCGATCGGCTCTCTCGCAAAAATCATGACGGCATTTATCGCCAATGTGTTAATTAGTGCATCCACCGTGACGCTCAATGCAAGTCACACGAGACGTCCGCGCCGAACGAAGGCACATGAGTTTTTCGACCGGCACGCAAGACTCGGTTCGTGTAGAAAGAGGAGCCTGTTGACCGGCGTGGGCGGGCCGCGTTTTTAGGTCAAGCCCGAAAGAAGTATCGCTCTTGTGCTCATCGGCTGCGCGTGTTTCGTGTCGGAGCACGACGCGTGAAAATCTCCTCGTTGAGGAGATTCCGTGGCGCGTACGCATGTACAAGCTGCAGCGGGTTCCCATCGCTAAGCCGGCCGTAAAAATCGGACGGTTATCAACCCTGGAAGCGCACAGGAAGCGTGGGTAGCGCACCAACGAGCAATCGCTCCAGCTCGCACGCATAGGTGCGGGACGCAAGGTGAACCCGCGTGCACGCAGATAATTTCCACGCGGTGCACGTGGCGAGATCACGCGCGTGGCGTAACCGGCGCCGGCGCGCGCTTCCTGATTTACGAGCGGCGCGGATTAAACGCGATCCGCGCCTTTCGACACCGCTCCGCGTTTACTCATCCGCCGCTTTGCATAATTCCCGACGTGCGCTAGATTACTCGTTCGTGGGAAGGACAAAGTATCGGGAAAGCTGCCGCGATTGCACGCTCTTAACGCGAGTAACGAGGCTGTAAGTAATCTCCGCTATTATCGTACGACTATTATATACGTACACGGAAAGAACGGTTTTGTTGAAACTATCTAAAAATTTAGCTAGATACACAGATCTGAAAAAAAATTTTTTTTGGACCGTCAAAATATATAATTATGTAGAATGCTGTGTATGGTGAAGCATGATAATGCTGCAAAAAGTTTTGACGTTCTAGAAATCAGCTTGAACGTCCTATATAATTGTTTTGATGGTCCAATTATTTTCAGATCTGTATCTAGCTAAGTTTTTAGATACTTCAGCAAAACCGTTCTTTCTGTAAAACTCGTGTCACACTACGCATTGGAGATTGAGGATTACGAATTGGAGATTAGAATAAGACCAATCAGATAATCTTAATCTTCATTCTCTTTGTTTTGATTAGTCGAGTTCTAATCTCCAATTCGCAATTCTCAATCTCCAATGCGTAGTCTGACACGAACTTAAGGCGATAGAGATGCAATCGTAGATTTTCATGTCACTATTTCAAGAATAATTACGCTTACGTGTTCCCGCTTCAGAAGCAAGCCGAAAACGAATAGACGAATAGCGAACTTGATTAATGCTTTCTATTCTTTGATATAATTATTTTAATAAAATATGTATAAGTATTATTATTATGATGAAATATCGTGCTGTTAAGGAATCCTTGCCGAACCACGACCGCTCCCCCGTTTTTACGTTTTTTTACTCGGATCTCGCGTACGAACGAGTGCCGAATCTTACGACATCTTGATGCATTAATTGGTTCCCGCGATTACCATCAACTGCGTCTCCTAAAACCCGTGTCAGACTACACTCAGAGAAAAAAGTCGTATCAGCAACTAGAAATTTGTGGACAAATAGCGCTTCAACTATGTACTATAAAGTTGCAGTAACAACAACAAAAAGTGTGCAAGTAGAAACTTGCACATTGCTTCCTCATTTTAGTTGGTTCACAAAGCTTTCTCTATGAG